>CM033628.1:9383959-9589933 GCA_019453435.1 Rhinogobius similis | reverse complement strand
AAGTATATTTTGATGTTGTAAGTTAAGTTTGTATTTATTTATGCCTGCGGCTTTAAGTTTATTTTGATACAGTAAATCAATGTTGTATTTTTGTTTATATTTTGATTTAAGAATTTCTCTATAATCTATGTTTGTTCTGTATTTATATTTGATTGCCGCCTTTATTTTCTGTCTATAGGTTTCATTTATTCTATATGAATGTTTGCTTGCAGCCTTTTTCCCCTCTCTATATTCCAAATCATCCCTATATTTTTGTTTAGCTATTGTTTTTGAGGCTTCTTTAATAGTTTTTCCATAATTTTTCCTCCGCGTTTGTTTGATAATCTCGTAATGTTTATTGTAGGTGTTTTTTAGATGCTTTTGTTTTTTCTTTCGCATGTATTTTGATAACGTCGGTTTTATTTTGGTTATGATATCTTTGTTTGTTAAATCAACTTGTGACTGGGCATCTACCGTTTTAGATCTAATATTGTAGCCTCCAATTGGCAATTTAGACATTTGGCAGCAATCAAAACAAACGTCAGTATTAGGATTTTGGACGCAAGTTACGTTTTCATAATGATTGATAATATTGTCCAGGTAGATGCCTTCGGTTGACAAAGGCTTAGTTGTACAACTATATTTCAGCCAGTGTCCGTTATAAAATGTATAAACATTGACGCCTAAATAATCCGCGGCCGCCTGGATTTCAAGTTCTGTGGCCCAAGTGCCAACTTTACGCATGTTTGTTGAGGTGATGTATTGTTCTACAGACGAGTGGCCATCGCGCAAAAGGGTGTTATATTTTAGAGGGTCGTTTAGAAGCTGTTTAACAATCGCAAGTCAAATTTTTCTGTGATATTTTTGACTGCCAGTAATCCCGTTTGATAGCGCCCGGAAATAGCAATTACCGTCCGCAACTATTTTGTCTTTTTGACACGGCGCCCCCAGTGGCCCAATAGTTTGTGGACTTGCTACACCAAACTTCTGAAACTCAACATTTAGGAGTTTGCACAAATCCTTGCAAACACCTTCAGAAATTGGGTTGAAGAATAGGGTATTGTCTTGAACACCAGTGCACACCACATCTAAATCCACCCCAGTGTCCGTCACATTTCTAAGCGGTTTTTGGGGTACAGAAGAAACTTCTGCGGACTCTTTGCCCTTTAAACCCCTACGCCTTGAAATTGGGTTAACAGCAGAAGAAACAGCTGCGACCTTTTTGGCCTTTAAACCCGTACGACTACTAGCTGGGGGCACAGAAGAAGTAACTTCTGTGGGCTCTTTGCCCTTTAAACCCCCCAGACTAGAGGTTGGATTAACAGGAGAAACCTTTTTGGACGCTTTACGTTTCACACCCCGGCTAGAGGTTGGGGTTACAGAAGGAGAAACATCTGCGGACTCTGTGCCCTTTAAACCCCCCTGACTAGTGGTTGGGGTTACAGAAGCTGAGACTTCTGCGGACTCTGTACCCTTTAAACCCCTCACACTATCGACAACGACATTAACGCCAGTAATCTCAAATAACTTATCCCCCATTTGGTAACATGCTGCCAGTGCGCAAAAATGGCTGTGCAGCTCATCAATGGTGCCAAAATACAAAATCACACTTTTACCATCGGGATGTACCAAACCGTTGGCACCGCGCGAGTGAGAATCGACCACCGCATAACGACCGTTGTGTTTAATTATGGCACAAGTATTGTCACATAGTGTAAAAAGACATGTGTCATACTGCAATAACGCCTGTTGCAAACCACCATCTAAGGTCACGCACAAACCCAACTCAATAAACTCGCTCTCTACTACACTGACATCCCCGGCAAGTGGCTCGCTGAAAACAAAGTTGAACTGCCGACCATCAACAAACAACTCATTCGGCAACTCTTCAACCAGTAACATGCCTCGAGTGAAGCCCTGAACCCGACGCTCTGTGTACACTGCATCCCCCAGATACAAAACCCTATCTAAATGCCTCTGCTCCCACGAAAACACATTGGACACGGTATGCTTAGCTAAAGCTACCAGTGCTATTGCCATACACTGCAAACCATTAAACCTGAATCTACTATCGCCCTGATGGAAACTACACCTCCTAACAACAGATGGAAGGAAGGAAGGTGTAACATTAAACTGTGACTTAGCTTTGTCGTCTTCATCAGAAGCCTGTTGGACAGCTGGTGGGATGCTGTGCAGAGAAGGCCGACTGGTCACAGGAGGGCTGAGGACAGGAGAGGGTTGCCGGGTCACCGGAGGTGGGCTGCTGCGTGTGGTCATGGGAGGGCAGCTGACTGGAGACGGCTGACTGGTCACAGCAGGAGGGCTGGTCTTCTGGAGAAGATGCAAACAAAGTACATTAGTGTGCCTTTGAACACAGTTTCATACAGTCAATAAAACATTTCTATAGCATTACATTAATGTCACCAGCCATTTCTAGTACATCTTGGGGGACAAATAGTCACCAACACAAGCCCTTAAGAAGTTCCTGGTTTGGAGCAAAACTGTTGGCTAAAAACTAAGAAATTCAAACTGTGTTTGTTTAACATTTTTGAAATAAATGTTTCTACTGCAGTAAGATTTAATAAAATCATATTAACTTACCTGCTCCATCGACATCCCCGTATGGTCCCTGGAACTGGGCTGATATTATTAAATAAAGACAAGAAACAAAACAAACCTCATCCTCCAGCAAAGTGTCCACCACGACCACACTGGAAGGGGATGTCCCTGGTGTCACCTCCACCTAAAACCAATACATTATGAATAGGTATAGGCAGCAAAGCATAGAACAATATCAGCATCTCTGAACCCACACAGACCTGGTCCTCCTCCATCTCAGAAGAGGAGCTGGCAGGTGAGCCCGGTCTCACCCCTAGAGCAGGTGCTGCCTCAGACTGTGTAAAGAAGTCACAATTCATTTCCATTTGTTAAAAGTTCACAGGGCAAATTGTGCAAAATCTCACCTGCCGCTGGAAGCGACGGCGCTTTGAGGCAGCGGGTTTTATTGTCTCTCGCGAGACATCCTCCTCCATCCCGGATGTGGAGCTGGCAGGGGAGTGGTGTTTCACTGCCATCCCGGATGTGGAGGCGACGGGTGTGTGGCGTTTCACCACGTCAGCATAGGAGGGGCGGGTAGGTGAGCGGCCTCTCACCTCCACAACCGCCTACAGAGTAATATGAACATAATGAGTCAGTCCCACATTTTGACATGTAAATATCAGCTCCTGGACACTGACCTGGTGCCCCTCAGATGCGGGTGAGGTGCTGGGAGATGAGCGGGGTCTCACCTCCAGACCGGGGAAGGAGCGTGAACGTGAGCGGCGGTCCCTCACTTCCACAACAGGCTACAGAACAAACAACAGAAGTCAGTTATTACAAGTGTCCCATGTCAGAGGAAATCTGTAATCCCACACCCACCGTGTGCTCCTCCGTCCCGGGCGTTGGGTGGGGAGGTGGGCCGCAAGGCGTCACCTCCTCAGCCGTTGCCTTGGCCGCTCCCCTGCGGCGGCGCTTCAGGGCAACAGCTTTGCGACGTCTCGTGGGAGGCGTCTTTTAAACAAAGATAAGAAAACGATTATTTTGGAATTGGGAAATTAAACACCACATTATTATAGTCAAAGAAAATCACCTTCTTTCCCTTGGGAAAGGAGCCCAGTGGCTTCACCGAGCCAAGGTGAGATGGAGAGATCTTGTCCATCTCGACCAACATGGCGGGGCTGAACCATTTGGGCGAAAGGGGGATGGAGAAGACGGTCTCCACCTGTGGACATAGATCCAATGTTTTAGTCCACATATCAACACTTGACAGATCAGGACTAATGAATGTGAGTGGGATTCTTTAACTCACCTCCTGTCGAACCAGCCGTGCCTTGGGTCCCACAGGAGAGGCCCGTGGCTGGTTCTTCTGTAAAAGAATAAATAAAAGATGAAATATGGAGTGATAATAGGTAATAAGAGGTTGTGCTCAAACAATGGCATAACATTCTAAATTTGTTAATATTGGAGGTTGACGTCAGGTGACGTCATGGTAGAAATAGCATTATTAATCAGACAATGACTATTAACTATCAACAGAAACAAAACATTAGCAGCTCGAGGCCCATCCACCTCAATCTGTGAGTACATTATCAGGGTAAAAAAGTATGAGACAAGCAGGTGACTCCATCCACTTATGAAATTTAAGCAGTAATTTAGCCCAGAACTAATAAATGAAAGGTACGTTTTTACCATACTGTACAACATTCCAGATAATGCAGTTAACATACACAAATCATACACAAAAAGTTGACTGACCCTCCACCAGAAAACAAATGCACCTTTAAAAACCAGAAAAGAATAAATCCAATTTGTGGACAGCTTTTAACTTTACTTATGTAGACCAGGTCAGGTTGACCAATTATAATATCACAAGTTTCTTTTTCAAGCTCCTGATAAAATATTGTCACACTAGTCCTAGGCTTAATAATATGTAAAATATAAATAAATAACACTAAAAATAAAGAGTTTGGGTCTGTCCAATAAAAATGTTTAGGTTCAATATTTGTAAATTAACTTCTCAATGTATCATAGGAAAATACTATTCAAGATAAGTATAAGAACCTCAAAACTACCAATATGACAATTTCTCCCTGAAACAATCTTTTGAGTGAAACCAGGCAAAACTTCACAAAATAAGATGTAAAGATGGCCTTAAATAAAAACACAGAGCTTAAAGGTGCACTGTAAAAGTGTGAGAATGAACACATTTTGCCTTGAATATTCCACAAATTTGCATAAAACATTATTGGCATTAACATAAGAATATTTGGACACTACAGTGTGAAAAATGTATTCAGCAGCAGTGACCCAGATTATTGGATCAGCAGCTATTTTGTTTAACTCATTTTATTGGCTAAAGTAACTTTATAGCGGGTTGGAAGACTCTGCAGTAACATGACAATGTCAATGTAATCAGAATAATTCAATAAATGCAAGTTATTTATTGAAATAACTTGCAATGTTCATGCAAATTAAGAACATCTCAGGATGTGGTTTAAAGATTCATTTAAACTTTTTTTTATAATGGAATCAAGTTGAAATTCAGATTCCTCAAATTGACAAAGTACAGTTGTCAGAGCCCCATTCATGAACTTCAGCTACAGGTTTTGGTGGACATTTAACTTCATGCTAGTTTTTGGCTAATGTGGATTGTCTCAGAAGTTACAGAATTATTAGAGCATTTTCAACCAATGAATTGCACAAACATCTGCAGGTTGTCAATAAACAAAATTTACCATAGAATTATGAACATCACAACTCAAGTTTTAAACATTGGACAGTTTAAAATGGGATGTCTCATGAACTTTATCTATTAATAGTCTACAGTGACAGTGCTGTATGTTGCACTGGACAGTACTGTTACCACAGAGCATCTTTAACAAAGTCAAAAGGTTTGAAAATGGAATACGCAATAATTTAAAGAAGCATGTGATTCACAAAGACATCCAGCTAAACAGTTGATGTTTTGTTTAAGCAAAGTTGAATACAATACAATACAATACAAGTGTCCTACCTTTCTGCCCTGTCCAGCTGCTGTCCACTCAGAAGGGGGTGG
This sequence comes from Rhinogobius similis, assembly GCA_019453435.1. NCBI lineage: Eukaryota > Metazoa > Chordata > Actinopteri > Gobiiformes > Gobiidae > Rhinogobius > Rhinogobius similis. Next base: position 9,584,361 of record CM033628.1, on the reverse strand, counting down.
AGGTGGCACGGGCACAGGTCCGGTCACCACCACTCTTGGCTTGACCCTTCTGGTGGCGGGGCGCGATGGGGGAGGAGACACCGGGGCGGTGGGAGCAGGTGTCTCCAGCTGAGTGTAGCAAGCCTGCCAGATCAGCTGAGCGAAGATCCCCATCCCATGATCGTCACTCAGGTGGATCTGAAAGAGGGAGGAGACTATCAGACATAACAAATGAACAGGTTCAGGCTGAGGTGACCTAAAGGAAGACTTTGTCAGATCTGAGGTATTGCGTGTTTGAAAAGTAAACTTCATAACTACCGACATTTAGCAAAGTTCACTTGCCATTGCAAATTAAGCTTAATGTTTATTTTTAGGATTTTCATATTTTGAAAGGACTTACGCCATCCCAACACCAGAGCTCCAAATGGTGTGTGGGGAAGTGCTCAGCCACAGGGAAGTAACGGACTCCTGTGAAAACACAACCACATCATCAGTAAACACTAAATATAAAGAGGTGTTTGTGCAGATTCACACGTGAAGAGCCATGAACCAAGTGCCACACCCAATGTTATATGTGAAAGGACACAGATTATACTCTGAACCTACCCATGCGCACTGAGACACGGTGAAACTCCTGCCTCAGAAAGGTTTGGACCTCCAGATCGTCAGCCAGACGAGTCGGGAAGTCCATGACCACAACCTATGATAAAAATCATGTTAATATACTGTGAAAGACAAGTAAAAACTGAAATAATAAATAGCGATTAGTACCTTCTGAAAACGGTTCAAAAGGTACAACAGGAGTTTGGCATACTCTCGGCCAGCCGCGTGAATAGTGCGACTGGCCTTCAAGTCGTTGCAGGGAGCGAGGAGACACACAAGGTCGGGGTCTGTTAAAACAAGTGAAGAGTCAGTATATTTAAGCAGATCATTTAGAAATTCAGCTAAACCCTATTCCTTTGTTATCAGTCACCTCGGGTCAGCACGGTCTGGGCCAGCTCCCTGTGGAGGTCATGGGCAGAACCTCCAGGGGTCGAGCTGAAGCCAAAGGAGAGGCATCCCTCTGGCATCGGCACGAATCCATCCACAAAGGCACGCAGATGGGAGTGTCCGACAACAAAGACGAACTAGAAACAAAAAAATAAACAATTTAATATTCCAAACGAAGACACAAAGTCCTTATTTATAACAAAATCAAAGCATACCTTCTTGCCGGGACACTCAGGTGGAATGTCCAACTTGTAGGGCCTTCCAGTGATGAGGGAAGTTGGCCAGTTCTGTTTTAGCACACAATGGCGTGAACCAGTACCATAGCCTTAAGAGAGAAAACATCAGACAAACTTGCAAAGGCAGTTCACATGTACAGAGTAACAGAAGCTAAACTTACAAATGGTCGGTTCAGGACTGGTGGGGCAGTACGGAGGAGCGCCGACCGTGAGCTGCTCCTGCCGTCGCTGCACGGCTGCCAAAGAGCGTTTGTAGCCCTTTGGCCGAGGCATCTGGAAACAATTAATGTTAATACCAAATAAGTGCATTTGTTGTACAATTATATACATTAAAGGCACAGGCTCAAATGTATGAACAGATAAACACTAAACCAAATACAACTAATCTGACACTGGGATTAAAAACAGAACAAAAAAACTGGATTAACGCAGGACCAATTTGACTAAAACAGGACTAAACCAGAACCAAAACTAAATCGAAAAGACTAAACACCAGTAGAAGACCACAAAATCAATTGAGAAAATGACAACCAGGTCCAAGACTAGAGCACACACACAACACAGTTTAAAACAGCTCAAAGTAAGGATTCATGCTCCTGAGGTCTTTTCAATAATTTCACAAATTAATGGAGCGCGTGGTGGATCCCACTAGAAAATACACCTTTAAAACACAAAACATCAAAAACAACAAAAAAACAGGACTAGAGCAAAAGTTTAACACCGATTCTATGAATCCTGGATGATCACCAGAGGCGGTGCATAAGCAGTGAATGAATGATTCCCTTTGTGCATCATTTAGTGCTTAAGCACCACCTCTGAGGGTCATTAAGGGTTAAATCATCACATCACCTCACAGTAACAATGCACATTTAAAAACACAAAACAAGGACTAAAATGAAAGTTACAGTTGTATCAAACCCAGATGCCCCTTAGAGGTGGTGCTTAAGCACTGAATGATGTGCAAAGGGACTCATTCAGTGCTTAAGCACCACCTCTGATGTTCACCTGGACTGAAATGATAAACAGGACTAAAACAGACTACTCAGGACTAAAGCAAGACCAAAACAAGACCACACCAGGACTGACAAACAAAGTTTGGACCTGAACATCACTTAAAGCCCCACAATGTAAGACTAGACCAAGACCAAAACAAAGACCAAAACCAAGTCTAAACCAAGACCTGGACTAGCCCTTGACTAAAATCAAGTGATAAACATGGACTAAAGCAGAAAAGAACCACAACTAAACCAGGTTAAAACCCAGACTAGACAAGGACTAGACCAAGCCTAAAACCAGGATTAGACCAGTACTATACCAAGACCAAAACAAAGTCTACACCAGGACTAGACCAGGACTGGACCTAAAAAGGCCAGGACCAGACTTGGACTAAAACCAACTTATAAACAAGGGCTAGAGCAGAAAAAGAACAGCAACTAAACCAGATTTAAACCCGGATTAGACCAGGACTGGACCAAGACTAAAACCAAGTTATAAATATGGACTAAAACTGAAAAAGAACCACAACTAAACCAGATTTAAACTCAGACTAGACCAAGACCAAAACCAAGTCTACACCAGGACTAGACCAGGACTGGACCTGGACTAGACCAGGACCAGACCAGGACTAGCCCTGGACTAAAACCAAATTATAAACAAGGACTAAAGCAGAAAAGAAAAGACTAAAACCAGGATTAGACCAGGTCTAGACCAGAACTAAACCTGGACTAGACCAGAACCAGACCTGGACTAAAACCAAATTATAAAGCAGAAAAGAACCACAACAAAACCAGGTTTAAACCCAGACTAGACCAAGACTAAGACCAGGACTAGCCCAAGACTGGACCTGGACTAGCCCAAGACCAGACCTGGACTAAAACCAAATTATAAACAAGGACTAAAGCAGAAAAAGAACCACAACTAAACCAGGTTTAAACCTGGATTAGACCAGGACAAAACCAGGACTAGACCAGGACTAAAACCAGGACTGGACCTGAACCAGACCTGAACTAGGCCTGGACTAAAATCAAGTTAAAAATTAAAGGACTAAAGCAGAAAAGAGCCACAACTAAACCAGGTTTACACCCGGACTAGACCAGGACTGGACCAGGAATAGCACAGGACTAAACCAGGTCTGAACCTGGACTGGACCTGGACTGGACCAGGACCGTACCTGGACTATCCCTAGACTAAAACCAACTTATAAACAAGGACTAGAGCAGAAAAGAACCGCGACTAAACCAGATTTAAACCCGGATTAGACCAGGACAAGACCAAGACTAAAACCAGGACTAGACCAGGACTGGACCAAGACTAAAACTAAGTTATAAACATGGACTAAAATTGAAAAAGAACCACAACTAAACCAGGTTTAAACTCAGACTAGACCAAGACCAAAACAAAGTCTAGACCAGGACTAGACCCAGACTAGACCAGGACTGGACCAGGACAAAAACAATAAACATGGACTAAAGCACAAAAGAACCACAACTAAACCAGACCAGGACCAGACCAGAACTAAAACCAGGACTGGACCAGGACTAGCCCTGGTCTTAAACGGGATCAAACCAGAGCTAAACCGGATGTAAACGCGGACATACGTGTGACATACTGTTCTAAATTCAAACATTTGTACATTTACAATAGCACAGACTTACAGCCCACAGGCCGTAATACAAGCAATAATCAACATCACTGCAGCACAAATCTGAATAAAAACACGAAATGAGCGCACTGAAGTTTGAGCTGCCTGGAACCAGGGACTGAACCAGACTAAACCAGGACTGGACTTAAACCATATTAGGCCTGAGCCAGGATTAAACCGGGACTAAACCACAACAGAGCAAGTCTACACCGGGACTAAACCGGGTCTTAAACGGGACCAAACCAGAACCAGTGCAAAAACGCATGTAGATTTACACAAGCAAAGAGCTCAGATACCATTTTAAATTGAAATAAACATTTGCACAGTTACATTAGCACAGACACAGATCTTTACGGTGAAAATGACAAGCACAAGCAGAGGCCCTGCACACCACAGCCGTACACGCACAACACACAACCGCACACAGTATACACGCACAGTACGCACGCACAAGTACACGCATATTAAGCATTACTGCGCCACATTTGAATAAAAACAGCAGCAACACTGAGCGCGCACCGGAGTCTGTGATCGTGTTTAAACCGGGACAGAACCAGGACTAAACCGGACTAAAACTACATAACCACAGCGTCCACATTTCCCGCTGGTGACACGCACTAAGCCGGGTCAGAACCGGGTCTAAACCTGGACTAAAACCACTAAATCAGAAGTAGACCAGGACAAAAACAGGAATAAATCAGGAGCAAAGCAGAACAAAACAACCAGACCAAGTCTAGACCTGGTCCTGGAACCGGGACCAAACCAGAAATTAAACCAGCGCCATGAACGCGCGGATTCACGTGTGACACGGGCGTGACACGGGCTAAGCCTGGAGCACCATGTTAAATTCAAATAAACCTTTGTACAGTTAAATTAGCACAGTGTGATCCACTTTTAGGGTAAATATCACGTCCACGCGCCGGAGTCTGTGATCGCGCTAAACCCGGACAGAACCAGGACTAAACCGGGACAGAACCAGGACTAAAACATGTGTAAACCAGAAGCAGAATAAAACAACACATAGACCGAGTCTAAACCTTGGGACCGGGACCAAAGCAGAACTAAACCATGAACACACGCGGATTTAGACGTGACACGGGCGTTACACACGGCTAAACCTGGAGTACCATTTTACATTCAAATAAACCTCAGTGCTGTTACATTACACAGTGTCATCCACGTTTACGTAAAATATCACGTCAGAGCATATTCAGCATTACTGCGCCACATTTGAATAAAAACAGCAGCAACACTGAGCGCGCACCGGAGTCTGTGATCGTGTTTAAACCGGGACAGAACCAGGACTAAACCGGACTAAAACTACATAACCACAGCGTCCACATTTCCCGCTGGTGACACGCACTAAGCCGGGTCAGAACCGGGTCTAAACCTGGACTAAAACCACTAAATCATAAGTTGACCAGGACAAAAACAGGAATAAATCAGGAGTAAAGCAGAAAAAAACAACCAGACCAAGTCTAGACCTGGTCCTGGGACCGGAACCAAACCAGCGGATTCACGCGGGACACGGGCTAAGCCTGGAGCACCATGTTAAATTCAAATAAACCTTTGTACAGTTAAATTAGCACAGTGTGAGCCACTTTTAGGGTAAATGTCACATCCACGCGCTGGAGTCTGTGATCGCGTTTAAACCGGGACAGAACCAGGACTAGACCAGGTCTAGACCTGGACTAAACCTGGACTAGACCTGGACTAAAACATGTGTAAACCAGAGGCAGAATAAAACAACACATAGACCGAGTCTAAACCTTGGGACCGGGACCAAAGCAGAACTAAACCAGAGCCATAAACGCACGCGGATTTACACGTGACACGGCGTGTGCGTGACGCAGGGTGCGTAACACGTGCAGCGTGCGTGGCACAGGCGTGACACAGGCGTGACACGGCTATTCCGTTTTACATCCAAATAAACCTTAGTGCTGTTACATTAGCACAGTCTGATCCACGTTTAGTAAAACATAAAGTCTACGCACACAAGAGCATTGTCAGCATTACTGCGCCACATTTGAATAAAAACAGCCACAATGAGCGCACCAGAAATTATTTAATCACATACACAGCCAGAATTAACGCACAAACAACATTAGTTTAAGATAAAATGAGTTAATGAAATCTTACCTTCAATAAAGAAGAGCCGAGGTTGGTTTGACACAGAAACTCCGAAGAGAAACTGTGAAAAACAGGGTCCGGTGAAAGATCCGCGGAAAAGAAAAACTGTTAAAAGTAAATCCAATCCGGGATCCAAAAGGTGGTGAGAGAAGGTGGTAAAGGTGGTGAAAGAGCGACTCGAAGTTATCCAGAGGGTAATGCAGAGCAAAATCCAATAGATTAACCGCAGAGACACACTGAGCAATCGCTTATATAAATATAAGGACTGCGAAGAGAAAAGGGCGTCGGCCGCTTTTATAGTCCTGGGGCCTCAGCCAATCAGAGGCGTCTGTTTGAAAAATGCGCTGGGGCTGACCAATCAAAAACGGGCGGGCTCTTCACAAAATGGCTGCGGCAAATTGACGCAAAATTAAGGCTACGCTAATGTAGCCTAGCTAAAACCTAGCATTTTTAGCATGCTACTTTGCTAGCATTGATGAGATGCTGTTATTCTTTACCGTAAGAGTTAAATGACAAGGAACAGACTCTAGACGTGATCTGTTGAATCAAATGTGTCCTCCCTTTGACTCAAAGGTGGATTTGAATAAATCACACATTTAGTAGCCTTTGTAAGCCATCTTTTGATAAAATATTGCAAACTTTTCATTACAGCATAATGCATAATACCTCAGTCTGTAATTTAATACATGTAGATACTTGACAATAAGGTAGTGTATTGGACAGTATAAAAAAACACAACATGTTTGAATTAAAATGTAATTAAATCAAGTTCACAGACACAGATTGTATTTAAAATTTAAAGCAGAAAAGGCAATAAAGAAAGTATTGATGGGTCAAATAGTCAAGTTAACCAGGGACTCCTGAAGTACTCTTTCACACATTAAACTCTGAGTAAAAATTCCTTTTATTCATCCCCAAGGAGAAATTCTTTTGTTACAGACATGAAACCAGCAGAAGAAAATACAACTTTTAAAATTAAGACTAGACTTGTTAAAAACGAAATTAAATATCAGTATTTCACTAGAATAAAATACAATACAGCAGTTTTTAATCAAATAAACCCCTATAGGATCAATTTACATTCATATTTTATTCATCCCAAGTTCAACATAAAGACTCAAAATAAAAAAAAGGCATTTTGTGCTAATAACATTGTATTATTATGTAATGACCATGACAACCTCAGCCTGTCTGAGTTATAGATCTGACTTATGACTTATAGATATAGTTATATGTCCAGAAGTGTAGTAGAGGACTGGTGCATTAGGGTAATTTGTATTATGTAGCAATAACCAAAACACACTAATGACTTTAGTCTTAATCAAAGTTTTATAGATTAAAGTATAGTAAAAACATTAGTTTGTGTAGCTTGTACATGCATCTGCATTAAGGCAGTGTCGCTAAAAGGGCTGCAGACAAATACACACTAAAAACATTTCTTCTTCCAAATTGTTCTTTGTAGAAAGCCGTCAGACGCTGAGGTGACCACAGTGTCTGGTTACTGCTCCTGGATAACTCTGACCTGTGTGAATGAGGGCTGTGAAGCAGACATAATCCTGGTTACATTTATTAACAGAAAACATGCCAGATCATCGCATAAAGAGGTTAGGTGAGGTGTAAGTCTTGTCCACTACATCAAAATTAATTCCAGCAGAATTACTCTTTCTTTTGGTGGTATTCTGAATACAGTTAGTGACTACATGACATATTTCAACATGAAATTTGGCCTTTTAACTTCACAATATTAGAGAGAAAAACAGAAAGCACAGCTCTTACAGTGAGTGCATGTGCAGTTTTACCTTCTCTAATTTGTAATAAAGGTTTTATTGTCTTTTGAAAAGATGCAAAACAAACATCGAGACAAAATGCTGTGATTATTCCTTTACCAAACGTTCACACTATAATATAATGAAACTCAATATTCTGGAGTTTAAAGGGACAGCTCCTTCTGTCCCGACAAACAGTGCATGTAACAGTACGAATGAATAGTTTCAAAAACTTGAACCTACCTGAGGAAAATCAACCATAGCAACAGCACCTGCAGCAAGTAACTTCATGTGATGTGATTGGCCACGCAGCCACGCAAAGTCACTGGACAGGCTCCAGTCACCCGCGACCCCGGGAACGGGAACAAGTGGTAGAAAATGAAATGAAAACTTGGATAAACTGACATTAAAATATAAACAAAAATAATACCATTGATATAATAATACTAATAATGATAACCAAAAGTAAATATTGAACCTCTGATGAAAAACATATAGCACTTGAGCAAATAAATAAAAACAGATTAAGTTTACAATGACAATAAAAGGTAGATAAAATGATTATGAATAATAATTGTTTTATTGCAACTATTTAGAAAAGTGTAGCTAACCAAAGAGTTGAGTAGGTGCGATAGCGCCACCTAATGTGAATTGTACACATTAGTATAATACACCAGGGAAGACAGGGCACAATAGCGCCACACAACTGGCAGTGGGTGAAAATACAGTACCACTTAACACTAATAACTACTTTTACAGACTCCTCCTTGGGTGTTTGTCCAAATAACCTTACATTTGGTGAAAATGACTAGGAGAACAGTGGCTTTTGAAGATATTAAGAAATAAATTAATAATATTACTCATTAGGTAGTTGCGTGGCAGAGTACGGAGCACGGCCCATGAGGGCCGATCCACGCCATGTCATGTTTTAAAATCTTGGCAAATTTTGGCACAGTGACTGTCCATGTCTAACCAAATTTAAAAGTGAAAGGGAATTATGTTGTATTTTCCACTAAAGTTAAAGCGCGCAAGCGCTTTATACGGGTTGTCTTTTTTGGGCCAAAGTTAAATACAACACAAGCCCCTAAAATAATATAAAGAATAAGGGCGCGTCAGCGCCATCCCTTGACTATTGTGAGAGTGGAGTACAAAATCATCTTGAGGAGGGGGGCACCAAAAGTTATACCATTTTTTTAAATAATAGGTCTCTGTGCGGCGAAGCCGCAAATAGTGTCCAGAATTTTGCTCATCCATTATAACAAAGCGCACAAGCAATTTCTTGTGTCGTCGGCTGTTTCGGGACACAATGCCAATGCACAAAAGGATGAGGGCGCGTCAGCGCCTTCCCTTGAGTGTTGCGAGAGCGGAGTACGACGAGCACGGCCCGCGAGGGCCGTTCGATGCCGCTTGCGGCTTTAATTATTTTTATTTTTCTTCTTTCTTCTGCTCTTTGAGCTTTAATTTGACCCCCTGAACATGCTCAAAAACTCACCAAATTTTGCCCAAAATTCAGAATCGGCGAAAAATTTTGTTTTTTATAGGTGTCATGTTTGGGGAAAAAATAATGGCGTGACAGCGCCACCTACAAAAATCAAAATACATTGCGCCTATGGGAGGTGTCCCGACGTCAACTTTGTCGTACAGCCACGAAATTCGGAACACGCATTCCTCTCCTGAGGACAAAAAAAAAATATTATTATGGCCACGCCCCCTGACTCACCGTATGGCCGCCATATTGGATTTAAAGTTCCGAAACGCTGAGTCAGCGTTTTCGCTCACGTCGAACTTGAACGAACTCGTCCTAGGGTGTTTCGCCCACACCCCTCAAAATCGCTGGACATGCTCTACACAAGTGGGGCATCTAAAGTTATCCAATTCGTTAAAATAACTTTTACCGTCTCTGCGCGGCGCAGCCCCAAAGTTGACTGACGATTTTTTGGATAATCAAAATTTAAAAAATGCTCCCGTTTTGGCAAAACGAGTCCGATTATGCCGAAATTTTAATAGGTTGTTTAACTTTCTTGCCTGGACCTACTTTAGGTGGAATTTTTTCATTTGGCGCGAAAGCGCCCCCTACAGAGTGAAAAAACTTTTTGTATGGGGAGCAAAAAATTTACTTTTTTAGAATTTTTTCAAATTTTGCACAAAATTCCATTTTGGCCTACCGATCAAAAAAGCCAATCAGACCCATGTCATATTTTGTACGGCGAAGCCGTACCAATGACCAAAACATCCCATGTTATTCCTATGGGAAAATCGAAAATTGTCTCAAATTTGGATATTTTTTGACTACGCATTTTAACGAACTCCTCCTCGGGCGTAAGCCCGATCAATCCGAAACTTGGTGACAATCACCCTGAGGAGTGGGGCACCAAAAGTTATCCAAATTATTGGGATACGTATTACGGTCTCTGTGCGGCGAAGCCGCGAAAATTGCCCAAACTTGAACAAATGACAGAAACATCCCATGTTATTCCTATGGGAAAATCCCAAAATCTCTCAAATTAAACTTTGTACTTTAACGAACTCCTCCTCGGGCGCAAGCCCGATCAACCTCAAATTTGGTGGACATCTTCCTGAGGAGTGGGGCACCAAAAGTTATCCAATTTATCAGGATAGGTATTACGGTCTCCGTGTGGCAAAGCCGCACATTTCGCAAACATTTTAGAAAAGACAGAAAAACCCCATGTTATTCCTATGGGAAAATCGCAAAATCTCTCAAATTTAACTTTGTACTTTAATGAACTCGTCCTCGGGCGTAAGCCCGATCAATCCGAAACTTGGTGACAATCATCCTGAGGAGTGGGGCACCAAAAGTTATCCAAATTATTAAGATAGGTATTACGGTCTCTGCGCGGCGAAGCCGCTAATTTGGCCAACATTTTACAAAAGACAGAAAAACCCCATGTTATTCCTATGGGAAAATCTCAAAATGTCTCAAATTTAACTTTGTACTTTAACGAACTCATCTTCGGGCGTAAGCCCGATCAAGGTGAAATTTGGTGAAAATCATCTTGAGGAGTGTGACACCAAAAGTTATCCATATTTTTGGGACAGATGTTACGGTCTCTGTGCGGCGGAGCCGCAACAATTGGCAACATTTCTGCTCATTCATAACAGCAGTTTTGGGACGCAGCTTTGTTCCACCACAAAGCCCCAGTAAAGGAAAGGATGAGGGCGCGTCAGCGCCTTCCCTTGAGTGTTACGAGAGCGGAGTACGAGCGCGGCCCGCGAGGGCCGTTCGATGCCGCTTGCGGCTTTAATTTATGTTGTGTTTGTCTAAGGACATAAATTAAAAATCAGAATCTCATAACGATCAAATGCAGAGGACGAATTTGCTTACGGGGACAATAAAGTTTACCTTAATCTTAAGACTTCACAGGGCTTCTGACTTTTTCTTAATGTATTCCTTTATGTCCACCATCTGATAAGAGTGAACTCTCAAGAGGCTGGACATGTTAAATGTAAAAACTAAGGTGTAACCTTCTTATTTCAGTCAAATCAAACATTCTGGGATGAATCAAGTTTGCAGTCCAAACCAACACATAAATAAATAATCCCTAAAATTGAAAGACACTGAATGGGGCTTTTATATGGATTCTGCCTGGACTTTATTACATTATTACAAGTCCCTAAAATGCATTGTTTAGTGAAATTAGCGTATGTTTTGAACGAGGAGTTGTCAAAACCAACAAAAGCCCAAACAAGTGTCAGTGAGACCATCCTCCAGACACCAGCTTTACTCCTCCTTTTCTTTTACCACAGAAAATCTCGTCGGAATTTAAAATCCCATGTTCCTCTGTGCAGAGCTTGTTTCCACTTTTAATCAGAGTAAATCAGACATCAGAGGCCACAACTACAGAGTCTCAGCTTCACAAAGAGTCCAGCATTTATTTTTATCCTTCATAAGGTTCAGAAACAGCTTGAGTTTGAATTGGGGCTCATTTCAGTCAGGCGTTTTGGGAATAATAGATCCTATATTCTATGTCCAAGCTGTCAGTACTCAAGTAGTAGTTTTTTTCAAATACTTTTCTACTCATTTGCGTCACTACTTTGTACTTCTACTTTACTAATACTATTGTAAAATGACACAAATCTTACCTGAGTACAAATTTTAGATGCTCTACACACCTCTGTAACCACTAAACAGGATATGTTATACAAGACAACTGAATCTGCTCATTTAAAGTGCGTATGACAGGTTTTAACAATTGTATAATTCTGATTTTCTTTGGAGTATTAATACGTAATGTACACAAAAAATATTGTTTTACGCCAATCAAGTCACAGTTTGTGGAGAAAAGTTGAAAAATCTGTTTTAAATTACAGGAAGTAACAAATCGATGACATCACACTAGGGAGACGCTTTCCTTTATAATTTACCTAAAACAAACAACTTATTTTACCCTTAAAACATTAATTCAACAAAATAAAGGTGTTCACATATATTTTGATTTATCGAACAAAACCATCTCAGACATTAGCCAAGTATCAGCCCAGTGCACAAACTAATTTCCTAGTGTAATGTCATCTTTTACAACCAGGAAGTGATATTAAAAAACTAAAACAAAGGCTAAAAATTATGAAATGAATAATTATTATTAACAAAACTTCAAATATATTTATCTGACCTGTATTTTAGTTACATGAGTAGTTTAACCTGTCATAGGCACTTTAAACGCAAGCAATTGTAAGTCATGGTCCAGAGTCCCTCCCACAGCTGAGGCATCGGGCGGATGGTCTGGTGCAGGACGCAGAGTCTCTGCAGTGAATTAGCCCGAGGGAGGACCAGTGTCTTGAACCAGAAACGGCACATAAACTTCACACTGATTTATGCCACGTCACATTCATGAGCGCCGTCTCATTCTCAGCTTTACAGTGTTTTAGTACAAGAAATAAATGTGTCAATCATCATCATCATGCATCAAGATTTATTTCAGACACTTATATGAGCCGTAGAATATTAAAAAGACAGCACACAGACAGACAGACAACTACAAATTGTGCACATTATCCATCGCTGCAGAGGCTCAGATGCCACACACTATGGAATGTTTTTATTGCACTTAACTGTGTCCTTACTGTGAGCAGGCATGCGGCTCCACAAAACTGACTGTTTCTTGACCCGGAGGAGGAGTTTTCAAGGGTATGTTGTGTGCTATAATATTCCATGTAATGCAATCAAACTTATGTATCTCCTCAAAGAATGTTCAGAAGTACATAAGAATGAAACAGATGATGCGCGTGCCATGGGACTCACATCGCTTCAATTCTTTATGAAGAGTGAGTTTGGTCTCCACTTCCTCTGTCGTGCCTTGAGTCAAACTCAAAGAGTACCGTGCAATCAGGTTTGTTTATTTACGTGATTCATCTGAGCTCATTTGTCATCTGTCATTTAGAGCAAAATCAGACTCCTCTCACCTCAGATTAGCAGAGTTTTGTGCTTCACTCTTTGATTCTGCAGAAATCCTTGATGTTTTTCAGTCCCCTGTGATGTATTTTTCCTTTCTTCTCAAACCATTCATGTCCCTGATTGGCTAATTCATCTGTCATCTGAACTCAAGGAGATGAAAACAGTGACCAGACTCATATCGATCTGTATAAAAATACAGAGATATCTTTCTGGATTTTCCAAGCAAGTGACGTGCCACTTCCAAAAAGGGGGTGTATCATATTATTCATAACTCTAAACAAAACTTTTGATTGTCTTGGAATATCTTGAAGAATATCTTGTTATGACACAATTGTTTTGTGTTCTCAAAGAAAGAAAAACCTAAACCCTAAACTACAAAGCGAGTTTTTGTCTTGAATGTCTTACACTCCAAATATGAACCGCTGAATCTTTTTAAATCTTTTTACTGGTTTAAATGTAACTATGATATTTTCTTAATCTCATTATATTTATCCCATTATCATCCAGAAAAATGGTTAAAGACATGAAAGGTACTACATAGAACATTTTATATTCAAATACCATTCAGTACCACCTTTCTTTTGTAGTGCCCGGTAAGTGTTCGCATACCCCTGGTTGTGAAACACTGACACAAAGAACAGAGACAGAGTGTTATTACACCACCTGCATATGAACCTAATGGTTGAAAACATTTCTGGTGGAGAGTACGCCATCTTTCTGTGCAAATGTTATTGTTTATTTCCATGGAGACAAGCAGGTGACTAGATCAAGTTACAGTTACATCCCCAATTTGAGTCTTTTAACGGATTTGCGTCAATCAGGCTTGTTAGTTTGTTAACCTGACTGTTATCATTATTTAAATTTTGAGTTAAACAAGTTGGACAGTTTTGTAACATACTTTTAGTAAAGTATAGTTAGTTTTAGCAAGATGGAAACTATTGTACTCGCAGTAATCACCAAACGCATTAAATATTATCAGTTGGCCTCGATGTCTCTCTGTTTTCTTGGGTTTCTTAGCCGTTATAGCTTATATTTTCATGAACGCTGGGCTCAGATTTAACTTAAGATAAACATGTTAAAGAGTGAAAGAATCCTAGAGCATATTAACCGTGTTTGTCTTTGTATTGTGTTGCCGCAGTAGAAGAAGCATGCACCGATTGAATTTTGATGCAAATTCGGCACTGACTGGGGAATCATAGCGAAAAAGCAATAATACGTCCACGGAGACGAACAGGTGTCAGATCCCCCACGAGAGAAATCACATTAGCGCCGTATCCCGTGACGCAAACGCTGTCCTTTTCCATAATTGAATGCGCGGATCTGAACTCTCGCGCAGACAAACACGCATGCAACGTACGTGTTTACATCCGCTGAACTCGCCTTCACCCTCGCTCACGTGCTCCTGTAAAAGTCATCTTTAATTCACCGTTTACAGCAGCAACGCCGGGGTGTGCACGTTACCACGTTTATTTGTAATCCCCCGAGTCCAAAAGATTTATGTTCCACACTAACGCTACAGAAACGCATTGACAATGAACACAAAGCCCGCAGCGGTAATGTCCCGTCTCCGTGCCAAATGCTCGGGATGGCTGGCTGTTTCCGGGGGCATCGTGCGGCTCACACAGGGAGAAGGATGTATAGAGGGTGAAGCAAATGGACTCTGAAAAAAGTAATGGCAAAAAAGGGCCTTGTGAGAGGGGCGGAAGAGGAAGGAGACGGCCCTATATGCACGCTATAAAAGCACTCAAAGGATGTCGCTTCTGACTGTGCGCTGTGTGGAAGGACAACAAAGGAGAGGCAGTAGCGCAGGTTGAAGACGATACCAAATATAGATAAAGTTTCAGTTATCCCTCTTGGAAAATGGTTCAATACGTATCATATTTGACAGCACTGGGCGGATTGCAATTGAACAGCAAAATCTACCCTTCTACAAACTGGGTCCTGTCTCAGTAAGATATGATCTCATTAAAGTGCGTGTGACAGGTTTTAACGATTTTCTAATTTTGATCTTATCGTATCAATACCTATTGTACATTAAAAAAAGAAAAATCTAGTTTTACACCAGTCGAGTTGTGGACTGTGGAGAAAATCGTAGAAAGGGTTTCAGAGGTTGTCATCTGGATGCTGTTTGAAGATCGAGACGTTTCAACTTTTATCCAAAAGTCATTGTCAAAAGTCATTGTCATCGTCAATGGACTACTCATGTCACTAAAATACAGGTAAGATAAATATATTCAAAGTTTTGCTAAAAATAATTATACATTTTTTCATTTTAGCTGTTTTTTTTAGTTTTGTAATATCACTTCCTGGTTGTAAATGATGACATCACACTAGGAGATTACTTTGCACACTGGGCTAAAACTCTAGTAATGCCACAGATTTTTTGGTCCGACAAATCAAAATACATGTGAACACCTTTATTTTGTTGAATTAATGTTTTAAGGGTAATTTAAGTTGTTGATTTTGTGTAAATTATGCATAACCTTTGGATGAAGTGAGTCTCCGTAGTGTGATGTCATCAGTTTTTTACTTCCTGTAATTTCAAACTGATTTTTTAACTTTTCTACACCAACTACAACTTGACTGGTGTAAAACAGGATTTTCTATGTACAATACGTATTAATACACCAAATAAAATCAAAATGAGAAAATCGTTAAAACCTGTCATACACACTTTAAATTTGTGGATATATCGAAAGAAGACAAAATGAACGTTGGAGTTGTTGGAGGAGAAAAAGTTTGATTTTGTTCGATGTCAGATAATCAATGAGCTCCTCCTTTTTTACAAGCGTTACTGAGAAAAAAAACAAAGTGATACGACGGCTTTGTCTGAGTTTGACCTCAGACGCAGCAGAGATGGAGGCCAGGCTTGGATCATCTGTACTGAATATAAAGCGAGAATCAATCTGGATCCCGGGCAAAGTAAATTGTCCATGTTGTCCCTGACTTTAAATAATACATTTAGATCAAATTGCTATTTAACTTTCTATTGTAACGTTGTATTAAGCTGCTGTTAAGTGTATGAGGATTTAGTAAATGTGAATTAATTTTCGATAACACAACTTGAATAGAGTTGGAACATGAGTGTATGGGGCAGCGGAAAGACTCTCGTATTTGTAATCATTTATAAACCAGATGTTGTACTTTTCAGGTAATTTGTAATCACAACATTTTCTGCGCTCATGTTCACCATAAACAGGAATGAAAAGCCACTTTGTTGGTTCTGAACTGACGTGGAGGGCCCTCAGCAGATGTCTACAAAGAGCGGTTTGTCCTTGTGGTGGCTCTGTGTAAATGCAGGCTCCCATCATGGCCGTCGCGCTCACTGTGTGTGACTCAGAGCTGGGTTTGGCCACAGGACCACAGTGGGGCTCTGTCTCTGTCACAGATGGTCACACAGAACTCCACTGTGCTGTGGATGCAGCAGGATTAATGATCTGACACTTCATTCAATAGTGAGAAAAACAGTATCTGAAAACTATCTACATCACACGGTATTAACTCAGGATGAACTCATGGTGAACGTTGTATGACTGGGTTGAAAACTCTTATGTCACGAAATATCCATTCCAAGATTGGGTTATTTTAAGTTTTATTTACATAAAAATTAGCTTTGTCTAATTGCCAAAATGTTGTTGTCTTGCATTGACAAGAGGGTATGGCCACTTGAGAATGAAAAAAACAAACTTGGAAGTGTCCTTTTCTGCTGTTGAGACTCTGGCAGCACTGCTCCAGTTGTGATTTTAGTACATTTTTAAACCAGTAAAAGCGCAGGCTACACACCCTCCCCTTCAAACCATTAAAAACACTATTGTTGTATATAATCCGATCCGTTTAGCCTTCAGCACTACACTGGACTGGACTGTGAGTGACTGACAGCTTACTTAATTGGCTGAGTGGAGAGAATGGCAAATGGCCAGAGGAGCTGAAGTGTGGAGCTTGTACAGCACGAGCAGCGGCAGATGAAGTGTTTATCTTTGTGTCACCATGGATGACAAGGTCGTTTTATTCAGGCGGCTACGTCAAATCTGACACAAAATAAAACAACACAGCTAACCCACTCACCGTGCACCAAAGACCCCGGGACCACAGAGGGCAACTGTTCTGAGCATTCATTTTAATGAGAGTGAGAGTCTGTGAGAGAGAGAGAGTGGAAGAGGGGGAAACACAAGTAAACTGATTATTCAAACATTTACGCAATATATTGTGTGTATGTGTGTGCTATTATTATTATTTGATATATATTGTTTTAACTTATCTCTCTTTGAAAGTCTCCCTATGTGCTGATCGTTTCAGCAGTCCAAAGCATGTAGAGTTACAAAATCAAGTTAAATGGTCATCAGTTAGACTGAAGGCTTTTAAGGTGGATGGTTGTGTCCATGTAAATGACCACTGACCTCCTTGTGCCTGTGCAGAGTAAATCAAATGTTTACATATTTATCGTCTCTCACTCATCGCTGCTTGTCTGGACTTCTCAAGGTAGAATCTGTGTCCACTTGGTTGAACACAGTCCCAGAGAGAACAATTTGAATCAATTTATTTGTTTTTGTCCTTACACTGTCAACCTTTTATTTATGTTTATTCATCATTTAGCATTTGCAGTTGGAGGCAAAGTCAAAGGCCTTTCTGGCCAGCACCACTGGGCGCTAACCTGACCAGCAGGATGAATGGGTGTGATATTTGTGAGTTCACAAACTCATGAGAATCTGTCTGGCCCAGCTGCAGCTGTGATCGGGCATGAACCACCAGGGGTGCAGAGACTGGACCAATCACAGCGCAGCTGTGGGTCAGGTGGAAGTCAGAGGTGAAGCACGATGACTATGGACGGATTTAAACTGTAACTGTAAACATTTTTAAATGGAGACTTTCTTTCACAAGCAGGATAGCAAAGTGCATCAATGAACAGGGAAGCTTTTTTCTCAACAAAGAGAGCCTTTCCAGATTGAGAAATGTGTCAAACTTAATTCAGAAACAAATGCTGTGGTTTACGTGCAAAGACAAAAAACAAATAATACAAACAGCGGTGAGTGTTGTACCACATACTTTGAAACAATCACCAATTTAGTCTTTAGCTCATGGAAGAAAAATAAAGCATTTTTAACAGCAGGCTCCAAGAGAACTGTAACTTATAGACAAACTGACCATTAATCTAATGGGTTCATGCTCATAATACTGCTATATGGGTCTTAAAGGTGGGCTATAATAAGTGCAAGTGGTGGTGATGGTGATGGCACCATACTTTCTCTTTTCATAGATTTTCTTTCATCACTGCTGAGCTCTTAGCCTGCTTTCCACAAAGAAGAGGGTATTCACCTCTTTCCCTTTCACAAAGGAGTGGGAGCAGAACAAAGCCTTGCTCTAGTAATGTTCCCTCTGGATTAAACAAAAACTAAATACTATCCAGGTCACAAAGTTTGTTTTTGTTTGTTTGTTTTTAGAATATTAATACTGTACTATAACAAGTGGGATGCACTTTTGTGATGAACAGAATCCCTGTATTCATGGGTTTCATCGTCTTGTCACATGAAACATTGTGAGGACTTTTTATTATTCCAAAGATGGGCTATTTGTTTGAAATTGTCAAACACTTTGGCAACAGTAATCATTCTTCATCATTGAGAAAACCATGAATAGTTTAACTCTTTAAGCTTTGGGCCCATTTTTCCTAAAACGACTGACTAAAATGAGCCCCAAGCTGTTCCTGAACCCTCTGGAGCACAAACAAATGGCTGGACTCGTTGTGAAGCTGAGACTCTGTCATTTTAGCCTCTGATTACACTAATTACCCTGTCTATTTCAATCGATCAAGTAGTTTGAAATTCCAAAAAGCAAAAAGAGAATGGACAATGATATCAAACATCCTTTTAGCCCCAAAGACGTAACTTCTAGACTACGTAAAGAAGGCAATGTTCACTTTTATCTGGGACACATTTTAGCTCTGACACGCAAATGAGCATTCTAATGATTAAAGCATTTGTGATATTCACCTTATTCCGCCCCGCCCACTTTTGCCCCAGATCCACACTCATGTAGGGAGGGAAAAGTTACACCACTAAAACATTATATGAAATAGGTTGATTTGCATAAAATGTTCACTGTATATGTGCGACAACAAGTCAGTAATGCACCGATTTCCTGGGCAGCCCTAAAACAGCTTTGTAATACGTGTGGAACTTATTTTCTGTTGCGCTCGTCTGCCTCGTGTGAACTAATACAACGGAAAAAAGATCAAATCAAATCAAATCAATTTATTTTTTTAATGCCCAAAATCACAACAACAGTTGCCTCGATGGGCCACAGGTAAAAGCAGTTCAGATAACTGTCCCAGAATGCCCCTGTCCTTTGACCCTCCTTCGCGGCGAGGAAAAACTACAAAAAACCCCATGGGAAAAAGTAGAAACCTCAGGGAGAACCACAGTGAAGGAGAGATCCTACTCCCACGGACGGACAGGCTGCAGATGAACTAGGACTGACGCATCCACTTGGACTGTGGAGCCAGAACCACTCAAGAGGGAGGTGGCTTTAAAGAGTTCCTCCAGGCGGACGAGGAGCAGTCCACCAGTGTAGAGAGATCCTCCAGCAGGAGATGAGGAACAGTTCATCTAAAGTAGAAGGAGTTCGTCCAGGCAGACGAGGTGTGGCTAATCCAGCTGTCCAGGCGGGTGGCGCATAGATCGTCCAGACAGGTGGGGGTGGGGGGGTCGTCACTGGAGCAGCCGCCGCAGTGTCTGAA
The DNA here is from genome assembly GCA_019453435.1 of Rhinogobius similis. Classification (NCBI taxonomy): domain Eukaryota; kingdom Metazoa; phylum Chordata; class Actinopteri; order Gobiiformes; family Gobiidae; genus Rhinogobius; species Rhinogobius similis. The sequence continues at coordinate 9,564,473 of CM033628.1, read as the reverse complement.
ACAGTCTCCACTCCCCGGGGGAAGTGGAGAGAAAGAGAAACATGTGAACAGCAATGAACAGACTACAGTTGAAGTAATATTAAATATTGTTGATAGGTAAAGTAGGAAGAACCAGAGGATAGTGTTCAAGCTGCCATACTTCCCCCAGCAGAATTGCTCCAAGGGCAGCGTAGCTAAAACTGTAGGTTTTTATTTCTGTTCCTAACTGGCCTGACCATAAGCTATTTCAAAGAGGAACGTTTTGAGCCTGGTCTTAAATGTAGAGACTGTTTCGGCCTCTTTTACATGAACAGGGAGCTGGTTCCATAACATAGGAGCTTGGTAGATGGCGGAGCCCATGGAAACTTCTGGAAAAAGGTAACTATTAACATTTTTCCACAACACTGCCTTAAAGAAATAAGATATATTGGTCCGTTTCTTTTTAGGTAAGTACAGTGGCTCTCAGTAGATGCTTCTAGTGGTAGTTAATGGTAGTTACTGTGGTACTTGGAGTGGAACTTGTTAAATTTCGTTTACTGTTGCTACCACTAAAATAAAGTATAACTAAAGGTATCACGATAAGTACGACTAAGTATCGCTATAATTACTGGTAAAGTCAACCTTTAAATACCATAAACTACCCCCTAACGACTACTTCATATACCAATAACTGTCAGTACAAGTAGCACTTAAAGTACTACTATCTACCACTTGAAGTATCAACTAAGTATCACCGTGAATACCTTCGTGTATTTTAAAGTGCTGCCAATACATTGATCGTCACAATGTCCAATCAAGGCTTTTGTTTATTCATTGTTTCTTTTCATAATAAGTGCTCATTTACAACATGGCAGGGGTGCAGATGATTAAAATTTACATTCCAGTTGGACTGAATAAATAAAAATAAAATAAAGTAATTTAGAAAAGACGGAAAGAACAAAAAAAAAGAGAGAATGTGCAAACAAGTCCACAGAAGACAATATGTATACACTGAAAAACATCTGTCTGAATTGTTTTTATTTTGATTTTCACATTTTCTGGTTGACCGGAAGTTGGATTTTTTCATTTTGGATCCATTACTAATGCCTTGGTTTACTAGAAAATACATTTTTTTTTGTTTCACTCTGCATTTTGCATTCTGAATTTTTAGTTTATCAGTTGATTATAATATTTGTTTTATATTTCCTGATCTTAGCTGGCCTTTGTTTTTAATTCACCTGGACATTCGAGATGCCAGTACCCATACCTTTGGCATACGTTTGCACTTTACACCACACACTTCTTTGTATTCCTTTGCACTGTCATTCCTCCCAAACCCTCGTCTCATCCCCCCGAGATCGATTACCAGCGTAGGTGTGTGTCAACCCGTGATATGGCAAGCCAAATTATAAGCTCACGGTGGCGGTGGCTTAGCTGTCATTCACCAATTGCGAGACAATAGACAGATGATGAACGATGAAGACGGATGGCATCGCGTCTCCTCGAACAAATGAATTCCAAGAACGCCCCTCGCCATTTCAATGAGCCTTCTCCCTGCCATGTCTCGGCATAAATCATGTTAACCTTCTCATTTTCAACTTCATCCATTTTTAAGGCGCTCTTCCTCCCCGCGCCGATGCATCAAAGAGGATCTGATTGCCGAGATTGCATTAAAATCCAGACTGGAGAATATTGTCACTTTTTTTTCCACGAATGCCAACTCCGCTGTCTGTCATAACTCAGAGGCTGTCAGGGCGGAGATCCACGCCGCATGCAAATGATGGGAGAAGGCTGAGAGAGATAGAAAGTGAAAGAGGAAGAGGAGGGGAGATAGCAAGAGGAAGAGAGAGGGGAGAGTTTAAAGTAGTGGCTTTTGTAATGCTGAAAATGGATTGGGGCCTGACAGGAACACCCACATGTGGAAATAAGGAAACCGGGAGATGTTTTGACACACCATGTAAGTAATGTAAGCTATAAGCAAGGCAGGCGTTGTCTGATTTATGTGCCTGTTCAATCAGTGCGTCGATATATACAACACGTGACAGTGTTTTAGCTTCTCATCTTCATCGGATCAGAATTATGAAAAATTAGGATAAAAAGCAAAACATATACACAACACAACACATATTTTGCTGAATTTACTTTGTTCTAACATTGTTCCGTCGCCAAAAACACACCTGGAGATGCATTTAGCTTCTTGTAAACTAGTTTGATGAATCCTGGTTAGAAAATCCTCTTCCCTCCTACCATCAAAAGCACTGAATTTCCTTGATGTGTGATGTGGCTTCGAGAATCTTCTGCGCTGCTTTTAAGTCCATAAGTTATCGTCAGACTCGTTCTGAGCATTTCCGTAGTCTAGTCATGATCATTGAAACTGCATGGCTGCCTAACATCTCTCGGAGTTTATTTTGAACTTGTGTAATTCACTCTGCAGGCAGTAGATGCCGCTAAAACTCAGTGCCATGGGAAACAGCAGGAATACTGATGTCATTTTTTTTTTTTTTTCTTTTTTTTTTTTCTAATAAACTTTTTTTTTTGTCCTAAAATATGAAATGAGCCAAACCAAAGCTACTCAAGAGCTTGTTAAAAAATAACGCATAATGTTTGTCCTTTAATGCTGCACTGCATGAGATGTAAAGTATGGGTCCAAAACCTTCTAAATACATTGTTAATTTGCCTTAAAGGTTCCCCAAAATGACATACAACTCATTATGGCTGTAACAAGTTAATTAAAGTTATTCACAACTCTAATCAAATAATTGTTAACTTATCTTTACACAGACTCCGAAACACAAAAGTGACTCGGGAAATGTTTGTGTTTTTGATGAAAACACCCTTTTCGTGTGTAAATATCCACCAGGACGTTCTCAAGTTCAGTTCAACTTTATCTGCGTAAAACTGAGTAATATTCACGCATCTTAACAACTTATCGCAATAACAATAATCGCTAGACTAGTCAAATACTAAAATAATTATTAGTTAACAAATAAATCTCTGTGAAGACAGGCATAGACATTGAAACCCACAAAAAACATGTCATAATAATTTCGCTGATACACATTCATATTTAAATGTGTCCTGTTGGTTAGACTGTTCTATACTAGGCTTTACTCTGTTTAGCAGCATTTTTAAAAGTGCAATAAAAATAATATTCCATCCTTTCTTGAGTAAATCAACAACACTGCAGTTAAAGCTGGGCTACCTGGTTTTCACTCAGCGAAACCAAAAACAGGTGTTGAAATCTAACTATTTCCTAGCTCTTTGGCACATTGTTAATATTCACATATGTTCATTTTAAGGCAAATGCATGACTTTAAAACAAGTTTTTTCAGACGGCAAAGTGAAACTGAGGTGGTCCGCCCAAGCACAGCCAATCAGAGCGCTGCTTTCAGCTCACACTTCCAGGTTAAAATGCTTTATTATTATTTGTAGACAATGCGCAGTGGTCTAATTTAGTTTCAATTGTTTTTTTTTTTGTTTTTTTTTTTACAAGATACTCTTTGGTCGAAACAAAAAAAAATGTACTAATTTACTACTAAAAATGTTGGGTACCACAGCTTTAATAATATGTGAGGAAGATGGAATCAGAAAGAGAAAAACAACAACTTTGCGACACATTTTCAAACCAGAAATATCTGTTTTTGCAAATAGACTCTTCTATTGTAGCCACAGCTGACCTGGTGTACCACATTCGTTCTTGGAAAGGTGTGGATGAAGTGTCTTGCTTGAGGACACAACGACATAACTTGGTCCAAACCACTGACCTTGCGACTGGTGGACGAGCTTTCCAACCACAGAACCACTGTTGGATCTCAGAGGGATTGCACCTAGCAGTTGTTTTTGTTTTCGTTGTTGACAAGAAACTGGGTCAAGGTTGATCTAAAGCTAAACTCTGTGACCTGCTCTGATCCCGGTCCTCCCTGTGGACGTGTCTCTGTCCGCTCCCTTAGAGAAGTGCAAATCAGAGAAAGGGAGACGATAGTGAAAGGTCGGTTTGGCCCGATGGGAGCAGACCTGCAGCTCCTCTCAAACATTCATTATCTCTAATTCTCTGTGCTGTGTTGTGATCCAGAGAACATGGCCGACTGTGCAGTGTCTAATGAATTCCAAGGAACGTGACTCTTGAATGGATTCTGTTTCAAATAAACAAATAAATTATGTTTTTGTCCTTAAAGGTGCACTAGGAACCTGTGGCATTCGTGTGTCAAAAAGAAAACAAAACAGCATACTCTGCACAATCTAAATAAATTAAACAAGCACTTTCATTAATAATACATGTATTTTATGATTTTTATTTTGCAACTTGATGAAATACATATTATATACACACCTTTAAAGGGGCTGTATCTGATTTGTACTGTTTTGAAACATGAAAAGCAGAACTAGTTAATGCACCCGATTTGTTTTAGCATGTAACAAAGTAAAATGTGTTGCCCCAGTACATATATTTGGTAAAAGCATCTATTTATGTGAAAATGACAAAACAGTGCTTTATTCTACGAGAAACAGGAAATGTGCCATGAGCATGCTAATGTTTGTTAGCTATACCTCGGCGGTCCGTGACGCTTATAAACTCATGGTGGTGAATATTTAGAACGCTGGGACTGCATTAGGAAAGTGAGCAATATATGTGACTGATGTAAAGACTTTAAAAGAAACAAATTCTGTTTTCCACATTTCAAAACAGTGAAAATCAGGTACAGCCCCTTTAAAGGTGCACAGTATAATTTTTCTGGTAGAGGGTCTGACACCTGCTTGACTCCAGGGAGGTGATATTGCTTTGTCTAAAGAAGAGCTTCATATTGCAGCGTGATGATTGGATAAGGAGAACTCAGACTCAAGTAAAAACGTGTCAAGTAAGACGTGAAAAAGCAGATAAAGAGACAATGATTATTTCTCAAACGTTGATTGATCGTGTGGTTGAGCTGTATTTCTCGTGATGATAACTGTTGAACTGACACTTACCAAACAAAGTTAGCACATGTTAATATCCATAGCGTCCATAATGCATCTAAAACCAGCCGAACGCAATGTTTTTTATTAGGGCGCACAATTAATCAAAATGAAACCAAAAATTTGGCAATGCTCTTAGTATTTGTAGTATTTTTTTTTTTTTTTTTTTTTTTTAAAATTGCAAGTTAGAAATGTGTTATGCTTGTTTTTTGGCAATTGTTAATTTATTTGTCAAAATCTTCTCAAAGCAAGAGAAACACAACATTTTTACCATATGTGTTCCATAACTTCCCTCCTTGATGTCAAAAAGAAAATTACTTGTAATTTTTAAATGTATTTAATACGTCTTTGCTTGACTTTATGACAAGAAAGAACTTAACATTTCTCAACAATGTATTACATAAAGAGACATTACAACATGCAAAGGCACAGAGAAATGACATCAATAAATTAGGTAAAAACTGAAAATAAAGCGAAAGTATTTTCTTATTTATACTCCAGCTTTAGCCACGTCTCACATCGTCACAACCTTGTAATTATCAAACATCTTTTTGTGAATTGCTGAGATTGGCGTCATGATTTAAAGGTCTATATAATACAGGTACGATTTAGACATGATTAATTAAAGCGAGACACACTTGTTCAGTCTGATCCTAAAGATGTTTTATTATTTCATTTAATCCACTTCATCCACAGATTTCTCTGGGACATTGAAGCTTTAAAGGTCATTTTCTTTCTCCCACAGAGAAAAAACGATCAGCCTTAAAGTAGCTTCTACACCAAACGTCTTGTCTGAACATCTTGTACTGAACAAGATTTTGACAAAATGTACAGAAGGATTTGTTGATATCTGATTCTAAACCTGATTTAAAGTTTCAAGTCTAAAAAATCAGACAAATTTTGAATTTTTAGGCAATTTTCAGTTAGGTCTTGTTGACTTGAAAACTAAATAAGAAATTCAAAATCCGTCATATATTTTTTTTTATATATAACTAATATGTACAAAATGAACCAACTAATGTAAACCTATAGTTTTTCTCACTCATTTAGAGGCTAATAAAGGCTAATAAAATATACATTTTAAAAAATATATATTTTTCCCTCAAATGTCATGTAACATTTTGGCAATTTCTACACTTACAATGCCTTATTTCTATATGAAAAGGTGTAATGCATTTTTTTTTTACCTTCGTGTGAGTAAACTACAGAGGTTTCAAATTGATATATTTTTCCCTATTCACCTGCAGTGTCTCGCCTTAAACATGAACAGATCTGAGCGCCAGAGCCAGTCAAAACACGCCTATAGTCAGTGCATCTCTTACAGCAAACATACAGCAGGGTCGTGAATCGGATCTTGACAGAAACTTGAATGAATCCAAGCAGTTCCAACAATCCGTCAGGTCGGATTACACGCTGCTGCCGTTTGTCCATTTGTGCAGCCTCCTCCCCTCGCCCTCGTCTCTCTCCGGTGTGATTGCATGTGTGTGAGCTCCAGCAGACAGTATTGGACTACCTGTCTACTTCTATTGGCATCTACAATTTCCTCACTTCATCCTGACCACAGATCCGGTGCCTCTAAACTACCTGCGAACTACTGGTGTCACAATAGCCTGCTGCCTTTTCACACTCCTCTGCTGCTAGGACCACGGAAGAGATAAAACAACACAAGCTTTATAGATTTATGAATGTTTAAGATAGGGCTGCAACCATTAATCAAACTTATCATGACTATTTTAATAATCATTAATCGTTATCTGGACAGTACAGATTCTAAAACATGGCAGAAGATGTTCATAATAAAGATCAAAATGGAGAAATAAGTCCGGGGATTTCCATCAGTTACGCATTTTGGTTTGTAAATATTCAGTATCGTGCTTCATCTGGTTAAAGATGTATTTTTAAAAACTTAGTGTACAATAGAAATGATCGTCTGACATGTACACTAATCAAAAAAATAAATAAAAATAAATTTCAATCAAATGTATTTCTATTGCACAATTCACAGTAAACAATATTCAAAGTGCTTTACAGACAATAAAAACTAAGTTAAAATTCCATTGCAGCAATTCTAAACTACTACTGTATGTAAATAACTACAATTTCATGTGCATATATTGTAATTAGCAAGATGTTTTTATGCATTTTTATTTTAACCTAAGGCTTCATTACAGATTCATTTTTTCATGGGAAAGATGTTTAAATCTCATTGTATCTTTAGTTTAGTTTTTAGTTTAGTCTTTATTTGGAGGGACAATGTACAGAGACATTAAGCTCATAAAAAACAGAGATGTTCCGCACCAGATTATAGCTAAATAGCTAGTTTCCATCTGCAGTCCCAGATCTCATTGCATCTGCAGTGAAAATCAGCAAAATCAAATTTACAGTAAGAAATGTTTAGACAAATTATACGACATTTACCATTTTGTGCTTTCACTTGCTTTGTGATATTTCCTTATGAAAAAAAAAAAAACAACAACATTTCTCCTTTCTGTGCTCCATTTTGAGTACTTTTCACCATTAAAAAAATAGAACATGACATTCGTAGTTTGGATTGTCAATGGGCTCTGTTCACAGCAGCACTTGGCTAAGCTAACCCTTTATCACTGCTAATGCTAACTTTTAGTAAAACGTAAAATCTAAAGAAACAACCAACTGAAATGTAAATAAAAGTATGTTTTATTACATAATGGAAAAACGCTCTTCTTCAGGAGCAAAGCTCATCCATCGTCTGGCTTCACACATGTGTGACCTGATGTGGTGCCCTCTGGCACCCCCTGAGTTACTTTAGGTGTCCCCGACACCCATCTTACATCCAAACTTTGCACGCAAGGGCCTCTTTGATTAATGTGTCTTCATACTGTTATGTTCTTAGAAACCCAAGTTCTGCACTTGGAACTCATTATGCACGCCTACTTTTTGTATGTCTGCTTTGTTCCTTTTGTTCGAGCTTTGTGTGGAGCACCTCTGAGGACGGGACGTGAAACACCCTGATCGATCAGTAAAGGCCTTTTTATACCTGGGTCCAGGTCTTTTGTACTACACGTCACCTAATTACAGTAAAGTAAAGACCGATTTGATTATTTTTATTTATAGATTATTATATTTTATCATTTATTTTTTATCTTTATTATGCTTCAAAACTAGCACTGACCCACAAACACCTTCATTTATCAATGCAGAAGTGTCACCGGAGAAGCGTTCATCACATTTGTAAAGTCTTCAAAGTCTATGACACGTTCTCACGTTTATCTAATCATGACTTAGTTTGGTGTTTGTGGTTAATATTTATCATAGTTTTATCAGTCAAGATGCAGTTTGTGAGGAAAAAAAAAAAAAAAAAAGGATTACAGGAAGTAGGGCTGAGTTCTAAAATCCCTCTGTGATGTCATGAAAAAGCGACGTGCCATCAAAAATACAAGGACAATTCACAGACAATTGACACATTTTCTGACAGTTTGAACCATCATTCAACAAAATAAAAGTCATATTAATCGTCAGTTCCTAATTATTGCACAATTTATATGGATTTTGGCCTTTGGTTGCTAGGAAACAGTTGTGGAATTACCTCTAACTATGTCATACTTGCAGCCCTTGTTCAACCAGGAAGTAACATTACAAACTTTACAAAAACTGTCAAACTGGGGACAAATTAGCAAAATGTTTAGTAAAATCTTAAATATAATCATGTTCTCTACAGTTTAGTGAAATGTGTGGTCAAACCTGTCATATAGACCTCTGTTCACTGCCTGATCTTTAAGGATTCATTCATTGTAGTGTGACTTTGCAACAACCCCATAGAGATAGAATTGGACAGGAAGTACTTGCCAGCCAAAAAATAAATAAACAGCCAGCTGAAATTCAATGCACAGAGCCAATTACTGTGGCAACAATGCTAGTTTTTCATCCCTCTGAAACCCGTGGATAATCAGCAGACCATTAAACATCTCCCTGTTGGTCTTGGCTCTTTCTTCGGCCCAGTCCAGTGAAGTCTGGTGCAGTCGGTTGCCTTCATTGGCCCTGAGTCCACATGAGCTCTGCATGCACCGCTCCGCTCTGATTGATGTCTGACAGTTTGACGGTGCGATGAAAAAACTCAGCACCCTGCGGTTTTCACTTAATCTGCTCTAATCAATAGCACAGTATATTTACCCCTGTCCCGCTCTGCTGATATGGCAATTGCTTGAAACATCCACTGCCTCCACGTGAACCGTTTGTGGGTTTTAGCTTGTTAAGTGCCATCTATCGTCGTAGTTAGTAGTGCTTGAGATGGTATTTACACAGGATTGCTTTGAAATTTAAAGGAAAGATATAGAACATTTTTTATATTGTTACTGTTCTTTAAATATCCTCGTGTTTCTCTGCTGTCTGCCCTTACACTTATTGAGTTTGTGCAGCCAGTAGATGACGCCTAGCACTATACACAATTTAATTATGTTACCACTTTAAGAGATTCCATGAGACGCGATGATTAGCTCAGCAGTTACAGTCATCGTGTTAAGACGGCAAAAATGGTGATGATTTAAGGACTTAAAACAGCAGAAGATTCTCGGATAAGTGATGGATATGATCGGAAAAAACTTCACTGATCGAGGGAGTTTGTCAAAAGCACTTCCTGCCGGTCGGATCGGAGGATTTTCAAACCTACATTCCTCAAAATAGCATGAATGCAGCTAAGTGAAACTCCAGGCATGTGTTTGATGACGGAACATTGTTAAAACATGTTTCAAATCTTTAAAAAGTCACTGTAGCAGAATATGTGTCCTTTGAAATTACCCCACCATTTTTATTGTGAGCATTTGCATGGGATCAGCAACATAATCAGCAAGTAACTGGCTTGTTTTTACAGACTTTATTTTGAAAATGGCAAACTGGCAAACACATTCAATACGACAAGAAGCTTTTACTTCATCCATGTTGGAAGCATTTCTTCAATTTTCTACTTTTGCAGATTTGTTTTGGATGGCTGGGCTGTAGCGTGACACATCGTTCTTTTCACCACGCTGTCGTCGATCAGAATGACATCCACATGATCAAATTTTTTACGAAACAGCATTAGCTTCTCTCTTATTTTCTGTTTACGCTGAAACAGTCCCTCGACCCAAACTTTGCACCAAAAGCACCTAAACCTTTGAGCCTTCTGTTGCTCGGTACTCGATCGTCATGTCTTTACCGCAGAGAAGACGTTGAACTTTGTGCCAGTTTTTGTTTGATGTGAATAAGTCCAGTAATTACAGAGGTATTAACAAAAAAACATTCAACAAATCAGCAATCTGACGGCTATAAACAGCAAATTCTACAGTAAAATTCGAACCTGTTTCCAGATCAAGTGAAATTTTCAGATGAATTTCCTACAAATGTTTGACCTGATCATTCAGTCACTCGGGTGTACATAAAAATACAGAATTTACATGAATTTCCATTGAATATTATAGGTCTATAGAATGTTATATCTTCTCATTGACCCATTAAGTAAAAATAATCATCAGGAAAAAGTACAAATTCTTCTTAAATATGAACAGAATAACATATCTTTCATATTTCTCCTTAATCTATACAATATTGTCAATTTTGTGAATTAAGTGATCAGTTTTGTTTTAAAATGGTAATTTATTTACCTTTTTTGGTACACATTTCAATCGAATCTTTCTAATTGATTGAGTATTTTGTAAATGAGATGCAATGCAATAAACTTTATAGAAAATGTGTGTCTCACTGAATAATCTCTTCTTATTAGATGTATAAAAAGTCTGTGCATGTGTGTCTGAATCAGGTTCAGTACGGTGTATCCTCATCTGTACCCGCACATCTACATTCATCATGGATTCCAATTTCCTGCCAATTACACTAAAATGTTATAAATTATCTGAAGCATGAATGTGAGTCGTATTTAATATTCTCTCCGGCAAAAGTCTGACTGGAGTGTAACCGTGAGGAAAGTATTGCCGTTGGAGTTGAAAGAGCCACAGTTGCACACCGCTGAGGTCAAATTACTTTCAGGACTCTTTGCCTCGTTCAAATTCAAGTATGTCGGAGAAAAATATTTTTTTAATTTCTGGGAAGAGCTGTTTTTTTTCCCCCCAGAACATTCAAAGTATTTATTTAATTTCAGCGCAAAAGGGAACACAATGCCGCTCTTCCTTTTAGAGTTGACCATGTTATCTGTTGTAGCAGCTGCAGAAATAGGGCATAATTTGATAATAATTGCTACTCAGGAGGTATAGGTAAAGGTACAGAGCAAGAAAATACATCATTGCCATTATTCTTCTGGGAACTGAGCTCCAGGTTGTTTCCACTGCCCCAGGACACCAGTCAGTCCTCCACCTGCAGTAGACTCTTCGCCTCCACAAATTTGTTTTACTCCGTCACGCACCACTAGAACTCAATCTTCTTCTATTCTTACCAATGCACTACACATTTTAGTGCCTAAATAACACCAATGCATGTTGCATAAAAAAAAAAACTGAATAAATAGTTTGAGTTGACTCTGACTAATACTTACATGGCCAGCCAGATGAATTCTCGCGATATTTGTGACTTGTGAATGGTTCCTCGTCCGCCTGGAGGAACTCTCTCTACAATAGATGAACCACCTTCCTTCGTCCTCAGTGGTTCTGGCTCCACACTTCAAATGGATGTGTCAGTCCTGGTCCATCTGTAGTCTGTCCATCCGTGGGAGTAGGATCTCTCCTTCACTGTGGTTATCCTTAAGGTTTATTCTTTTACGCAAAGGGTTTTTTGTAGTCCCGACAGAAAAGGAGGACAGGGGATGCTCTGAGACAGTTTATTTGCTAAATTCTCTTGAACATTGTTTGTTTAAACTGCTTTCTACCTGTGGCCCACTGAAGCAACTGTTGTTTTTGGGCGCTACAAAAATGAATTGAATTGAATTGAAACTTCACAAACTTTTGAGAATCCATCTGGACCGGCTCTAGTGGGTTAGACTTTAAGACTTTATTGCCCCCAAGGGGAAATTCTTTTTCCACAAACACAGAAGTTTTTTGACAAATACATGAACAGACACACACAACAGTAGACATAATAAACAGTAGACATAATAAAATACAATAAAGTGCACTCGGGGGCCTGTAGTTCAGAAATGAAATGACCAAAGGCATCCGACTTCTTCCAAAGCGGGCCCTTCTGCACCTGAGCGCCCTGTACCTCCGTCCTGAGGGCAGAGGGGTGAGGTGCTCACGTAGAGGGTGGGAGCGGTCCTGTTCTATGGGAGTGCAATGCGTCCAATGGCCCGGTTGCTAATGTCTGCAATGTTAGGTGTTCAGACCGATGACAGAGGAGCGTGAGGGTTTGGATGGAAACCAAAGATGAAGCACCCACACAAACCAAAGCAAACAAGGCGACACGTACTCCAGCCTATTTTAGCAGAAAAACAGACCATTTTGTTTTTTAAACATGCTCATTTGTGGAGAGTATCTGTGCTTTTCTTTTAAAGCTGGGATACCTGACAGTTTAGGATGTAAAATACGAAGATTTGTGTTTTCCATCAAAGAGTATTTTGTAAAAGCAGCACTTTGTGACAAAAATGAGACCTCTGTGTGCATCTAATAATCAAGTATTTTGTCTCAAAGTAAGAGCTAAAAGCAGCGCTCTGATTGTCTGTGCTTGGTTGGTCCTCCAGAGTTTCACTTTGTCATTTGAAAAAAGCTGTTTTAAAACTGTGCACTGGACCAAAAATGAATGCATGTGAATTTGAACAATGTACCAAAGGATTTGAGAGAGCGAGGAACGAGTTAGATAGATTTAAAAACCTACCGTTAAAATCAGGTACCCCAGCTTTAACTGGAATTAACAAAAGTTTGATTTCTCGGATTGATCTGCTGTTGTGACGTTTCGACCAATCAGCTGCAAATGTTTGTCATGACGTTCCGCCTTTTACCGTCGGCTACCAGTGAGAGCCTTTCCAGATTGATAAATGTGCATTTGAGAGACAATAAGTCAGTTCTTTATGGTCAGATTCTACCTTGAATGAAGGAGTAACTACACCTGGATACATTTACACAGAAAATCAGACTGTATTTTGTATATTATGTATATCTATGTACTGGTTGAGTTTAGAATCAAATTTAAAATCCTCCTCCTGACTTATAAAGCTTTAAACAATATGGCCCCATCCTACCTCAAATATGCAATAGTAGCGTACCATCCAAACAGAGCTCTTCGTTCTCAAAATGCTGGACTATTGTTAGTCCCCAGAGTCTCTAAAAGCACAGTAGGAGGTCGAGCATTTAGCTACCAAGCTCCTATGTTATGGAACCAGCTCCCTGTTCATGTAAAAGAGGCTGACACAGTCTCTACATTTAAGACCAGGCTCAAAACGTTCCTCTTTGAAATAGCTTATGGTCAGGCCAGTTAGGAACAGAAATAAAAACCTACAGTTTTAGCTACGCTGCCCTTGGAGCAATTCTGCTGGGGGAAGTATGGCAGCTTGAACACTGTCCTCTGGTTCTTCCTACTTTACCTATCAACAATATTTAATATTACTTCAACTGTAGTCTGTTCATTGCTGTTCACATGTTTCTCTTTCTCTCCACTTCCCCCGGGGAGTGGAGACTGTTTCAGGCACTGCGGCGGCTGCTCAAGTGACGACCCCACCCCCATCTGTCTGGAGGCTCGATCTCTACACTGGGCGATCTATGCGCCACCCGCCTGGAGGAACTCCCTCAACCCTGGATTAGCCACACCTCGTCTGCCTGGACGAACTCCATCTACTTAGATTAACTGTTCCTCATCTCCTGCTGGAGAATCTCTCTACACTGGTGGACTGCTCCTCGTCCGCCTGGAGGAACTCTTTAAAGCCACCTCCCTCTTGAGTGGTTCTGGCTCCACAGTCCAAGTGGATGTCAGTCCTAGTTCATCTGCAGTCTGTCCGTCCGTGGGAGTAGGATCTCTCCTTCACTGTGGTTCTCCCCGAGGTTTCTACTTTTTCCCATGGGGTTTTTTGTAGTTTTTCCTCGCCGCGAAGGAGGGTCAAAGGACAGGGGCATTCTGGGACAGTTATCTGAACTGCTTTTACCTGTGGCCCATCGAGGCAACTGTTGTTGTGATTTTGGGCATTATAAAAATAAATTGATTTGATTTGATTTGATTTGGTTATACACTTTCTTTGCTCCTGGTAACTTTTTCTGAATCTTTCTTCCTCCTTTTGTTGTTTTAGTGGACACACTGCTTTGAAAACAGATGGAACTTGATGTGGCCAATGACCCACGCAAAAATCCATGGTGCTGAGGTGGGACTGAGCTTAGACCAGGAGGGCTATTGGAAAGATGTCACACTCGACACAAACTGTTTTAGAGAAGTGTCCCCCGGAGGCTGAGGCGCGGCGGCTTCATTAAAACGGATCATTCATGTCCAGCGCCGCTCTGTGTGTGACACGGACGGGACTGTAACAGGAGGACCGGCCTGAAGCAAAAGTGAATGAAGTCCACGCACACACACGCGCACACACAAACACACACAAACACACACAAACAGGGCGCCAAAGAAGCATGTTTTCAGGTCGGGTAAAAAAGAAAAGCTTCTCCCTGTAGATACATGTCTCAAAGGTGCAATTAGGGTTAATACTGACAAAAATGTATGTCTTGAATATCTGATTATGTTTTTGCATCATCTCGATAACAATGTTGAGCAGTATTTTAATAATGCATCAGGAATGTGCTTGCAAATGTATACATTTAGATTCAATTATCACTCAACGTGTGAATGGACCATAAGAATAATCACAAAAGGACAGAAATATCGCAGATTAAATCCCTTGTTTGGGAAATTACACTCTTTACGAGGTAATTTTTAATAGCTTTAATTATAGCTGACATGCTCAATATTCTAATATGGCATATCTACAAAACAACAATTGCAACTATATATATTTTTTTCAATAAATCTCCCACCAAAAGTTATCTGCATTTGAATATATCACATTGAAATGGAGTTGCCTGAAATGTTCTACAGAGTGGTGAAAAGCAGGCAGTCACCTGTCAGATCTGCGACTGAGAATACAAGTTTTTCAAGGTATTTTTAAGCAATAAAAACACTGTAATTGAATAAATGTCAGGTAAATAACTTTAACGCCACATCGTTCCAGGCAATGCCAAATCTATCAGTTATTGTTGAAGTTAAAAGAAAGCTGTACTGATAGTTCAGTCTAGAAGACAATCACCGCGTCCTTTTCCACTCCAGCACCACCTTTGCAGAGGACAGATCTGTTTTCACTTTTCCAGGCCTTTTTATTTAGTATCTGGTCTGCGGATGAAGAGTGCTGTCTCACATTTGATGCCAGGGTTTAAGCGTCAAAGCAATGTTAATACACTGCTTGGATTCAGCTAACCAAATATGTCCAAGTCTCTTATATTTGCTGCATGTGTGATTGTCTTTCAGCTACAACTCAGTGTTTAAACCCAACTGATGCAGTGAGTGGCTTCTCATTTCTGAAACATTCATGTGGAAAGACGAATCAAGTGGTCGTGGAAAAGATGACAGCGTGTTTGAGAAGGGTCAAATCAATGACATCAAGCAGAGAAAATATCTAAGGAGAAACAAACTAATCAAGTACAGCGCTGAACCCCTTTGAGGATCTTTTGAATGTACTGGAGATGTCACATTCTCCCATCAAAAATACAAGATTAATTAAGAAACATTAATGCAATTTGTGATCAATGCTAAAGGCGGTCCAATCAAATATTCACCTTATTCCGCCCCGCCCACTTTTGCCTCTTTTTGCTATGGATCCGCGCTTCCGTTGCATTCTGTTGTATTGGCACGCATTTGGTTCACGCTAATGGAGAACATTAATCCTATTTGATTGATTTGATTTCTTTTAGTATCACTCATTTCTCTTAATTCGGTCAAGCTACATTTCCTTTGTCAGTTGCTTTAGTGCAGGATGGGTCTCCTAAAAACTTTTTGGTAAAATTTCAACGCAAATTCTTGCCAACATGGCAATCGAATCTGGTAAAAATAGCTTTTAAACTGTGGTACCAATCATCATCATTGTTTTCTGAAGTTTCTCTTTGGTGTTACATTCTTTTACTATTTTATAGACCCCTCCAATCACTTAGTATTTTTCTTTTTTTGTATGTTTTAATTATGTAATAAACGTATGAGCGTATGTAACCCTTTTTTTTGTTCAAAATCTTCCCCCTTGGAGGTATCAGTCAACGTTATTCTTTGACAGGTTATATTGCTTTGTTAAATTTTCAAAGGTATCTGTTCCATTTACACCGTATAATTGATAATATCGTTAAATTTCCTTTGTATTCCAATCTTTGAATCCTTCATCTCTACAGTTTAGAGTAAATTGGGGGTCATTTTGGTTTGTTATCTTATTTTTCTTGCATTTTTCCTTCCAAATCCTTAATGTATTTACCTTAACATACTTCTCTCCTTCTGTTCTTTCGTTTTGAAATGGGAAAAGGTACTTAGTGACTTGACTATTTTTCCCACGCCTTTATCGTCAGTGCAGAACTTATTTCCTGTTGAGACCGCCTGCTCTATGGAAACTAACACAACCGGAAGGATAACAACGGATGGCGGCGCCCACGGCAACTTCTGGAATAAGGTGAATTAGAGCGTGTGACCTTTATTTTCTCTGGTGACTTTTTTGGTGATGGGCAGCATACTTTCCTCACACATTTGCTTAAACACATTCATTTCTCCTTTTATGCATGTTCTGATTCAAGTGCATTTGGACAGAAGTCTCCATGGTAGCAGCTTGCCAAGACTAGAATAGCGCTTGCCTGTTGAGAACGTACAGTACAATATGATCAGGACTCCGGCTGCTCATAATTGCCATATATAAGCGACCACAAGGGTTTGCACTGCCTCACTGTATTTCCCCGACTTTTCATAACCTAAAGAGACGTGTGGATCGTATCAGTGTCCAGTTTTCCCGTAATGATTTTGCTCATTATGTTGCATTATAGACATTAATCACATACATTGATGAAATAAGAGCCAAGGGTGCGCTCCCCGGGGACACCATCAAACCATCGAGAGCAATAGCCATTAAAATAAATGGCTGTGTGTGGTCAGCATAACGCGCTGAGAGTGTAATTAAAATCTAGATGGACTTTCACGCAGGCGACAGGGCCAAGGACAGATGTTCAGGTGTGGGGCTGTTCACTGCCCCGGCCCCACAGACCAGAGGTTACCCAGCACTGAGGTGGGACTACGCTTTGTGAATGACTGGTTAAATACTATTTGAAGTTAAAAGTGCACCGTGATGGGCCTGAGTCGGGCCTGTTTTTATTAAAATGTCTGACTAAATTGAGCCTCATTTCAAACTGAAGCTGTTTCTGAGCCCTTTGGAGCACAAACTATTGGCTGGACCCTTTGTGAAGCTGAGATTCTGTAGTTTTGTTCTTTGGTGTCTGGTTTACTCTAATTACAAGTTGAAACAAGCTCTGCACAGAGGAAAACCAAAATTTAAAGTCTGCCTTTCTTTGTTAAATTTATGAAGAAGTGAAGCTGGTGTCTGTAGGTTTTGTCTGATTGACACTAGTTTGGGCTTTTGTTGGGTTTTGACAATTCCTCTTTCAAAGCTGAATTAAATTTAACTTAAAAATTGTTTTAGGGACCTATAATAAAGTAAAAAAAAAGTACAGGCGGGATCCATATAAAAATGATTATAAAATTATATGAAATGTTTCTGAATTATTGTGTAATTATTTTAATATGTGCTTTTGGAGTAAAAACTGACTCATTCATTCCAGAATGGTTGATTTGACTGTAAATAAGAGGGTTACAGCTTTCTTTTCATACGTAACATGTCCAGCAGATTGATAATTTCCTTTTATCAGACGGTGGATAAAAGGAATAAATTAACAAAATGCCGCCTAATTCACAACTGGTTAAAGGTGCTGTACCTGATGTTTCCTGTCTTAAAAACAGAACTAGTCCATTTTAAACTTTCTTGCAGCCGTCCTGCAGCATGTGTTTCTCCCTTACCTAATGCATTTCTAGCATCCTTATCATTCACTGTGATGTGTTTATAGAGCTTGGGATGGAACATCAAAAAACAGCCGTTACCATGGAAATCCGCCATGTTTGCTGTTAGTGAACTAAACTTACATAGAAACACATTAGCCAAAACAAACAAAAAAAACCCTGAGAATTCTGTTATGTGTGAGGTCATGACCCCGAGCTCAGTGAGCACTTTTCACCAGTTTTGTCGTTACGGTAAAGCTAACAACAACTAGCATGCTAAGAGCGCTTCACGGGAGAAAAAAAACACTCTAGAATAGATACAAACAATGCACTGTGGTCTGTTTTTCACCCAAATAGCTGCTTTTACAATATATCTGCACTGGAGCAAACAGATTATACATCTAAAACAATTGGGTGCGGTCCCTTTAAACCTACAGATTTTGCATTTATTCAATTTTGGATGTTAATATTGCACAAAAATACATTTAAAACCATGCATTCTTACTGTGAGTGGATTCTCCTCTCCACAGATTTGGGTTTCGTTTATAAAGCCGGGGTGTGCACAAAAATATTACGTAGCCTACATGAATTTCCACCTAAAATTTGTGATCTTTAAAAAGACAACTTACTTAAAATATATGGTCCAGTCCCCTATCTCTAAACTTTTATGTGTGGGCTTTTAAGATAAGAGACAGAAGGCGATCCGAGCTTAAAGCAGAGAGATCCTCTTGAGTCAGCAAGTTTGAGGGAGTTGGTGCTTGATTCAGATGTGCACTTTTAGAATTCTATGCAAAGTTTTATGAATGAGACCCCTGACCTTGTAGCGTCGCTGTGAAGATTGATACGTTTCTTCTTTTGTGATAAACTGTAGATAGAAATGTTTGGTTTATTGGGCGCCAGTCAGTGAAAGAAATTTTTAGTTGACTGAAGACATGCTCTTGGTCTTCGATTAGTTGACAAAAAGGGATATGTCAAACGCTCTCAAAACTAAAAGTATCTCAGTGTAGCTGACCCAAACTGCGGGAGGTGATGCTAAAACTATACAGAAAAGTACTAGGAAACCTTAAACTCATGATTGTCTTCCAAATCTTTTGCTAGCTTTTGACATAACTTATCCTTTCCGCCGTGGCATCATATACATTCCCATCTAAATATTAATAATTGGGCTGGGTCTGAGCTGTGAGCACAGAGAGAGAGTAACAGCTGGGTGATCCGGACCACCCCTGGGTGCACCATACGCACGCTGTGGGTGAGCGGCATCAGCAGGTGGAGCGCGTGCACCTGCTCTGTCTGCAAACCGGACACAAATCTGCAGCTGCTCAATACCTGGAGAAACTTTGGAAATTTACAGAGCGGCAAAAATGCATTCGATTTTGTATATGTTTAGATTAGATTGGTTCATTTTCAAAACAGTGCCCAGATGACAACCTTTGAAACCTTTTCTCCGATTGAGGGATAACACCAACTTACATTTAGAAGTTGCTGTACAATACACAGTCAGCATCAAGTTAGTTTTCCTTCTTTTAAGACATTTCCTGCTGGATTACCTGTACTTTAAGGACAACATCTGATTCAAGTCGAGTCAAAATTGAGTCTTTACACTTGTTGATCACATAGTGTTTGCCCAGAAATGTAAACACATTTTTCTGTTGCTGATTATTTATTGAGCATGTATTTATTTGATAGGGAGAGTGCATATTAATGAACATCTGTAATATTTACAGTGTAAATATGACAATATGCAAATTTCCATCTGGTTTACCAAGGCAGGTCACACAGACGACAATTACAAAACATTACAAAAAGTAACACTGAACTGCAAAATCGTTAAATGATTTAAAAAGTGCTTACAGACTTGGTGTGCTTTGATAAAATGCTGCAGGCAATGTTAGCGTAGCAGTGGCTTGTAACCAGTCGATGTTATGCCTCATTTGTCCAGGAGGGGTCCATGGTTTAAGGTTTCAAGGGTAATCACCGGAATCTGGTTTTTGAAAACACAATGTCCTTTTCAATCTGATTGTACTGCATTCTTGAATATTTATACACATTTTTCATATTCTGCACTAGATGAAGGTCAATATATATCTATAATCTATAGCTCCTTTAACATCCCTGTGTCATACACCACATGAATGAAATGTATTGGCCAAATTAAAAACACATCATTGTGATCGTATTTTAGTCATAACTCAGAATTGAACCTTCAACCATCCATAAGCAGACATTTTGACTGTGCAGACTTTTTGTGATTATAGACTTCAACTCCAAATTAAAAATACAGAAAGTCAGCACAGGTGAAATTTTATCGTCAACCAATTTTTGGAATGCAGGTTAATGTTGGCCCTTTTGGCCTGAACTCAGCAGCTAATTATGACACATTACAGTTCAGTTGTCATATACGTACATAATTACCTGTGTCCAATGGAAGGCAGCGTTTCAAAGCGCTCTGCAGCTGAGCACATTTAAAATGGGATTAGTGACATGAAGTGAAAAGTGAAACTACTTTGGTGTTAACTTCCCGATATCTTGAAGTCTATCCCGAGGATTAAATCCTTTTCATCTGAACTTTTATCTTGAAAAAGAGAAGAATTAAGTGATCTTTAAGTAATTGTTGTGAAAAATATGAGTTTCAATGAGGCGCTCCTAATGGTTAAAGTGGAAATGACTAATTGCCTTTAATTGAGTTTTGCCATGCTATTGTGAGTCACTTGTTCATGAAAATGGAATTGCTTATTAATATAAAAACAATTTGCACAAATTATCCTCACATTAACCTTTTAGAAAAAGTTTCACACATCACATTGGCTTATTTTTTACACAAAGACAGCTGCAGCATATGTTATTATTAGTTGGGAAGGAGTTTTGTGAAGCCAAAATTAAATTGAAGCCATTTGTCCATTTTCCTCTGCTTCATCTGGGGCCGAGTCGCTGAGGCAACAGTCTGAGCAACCTGTGTGTAAACGGAACCACATACAAAAAAACCAACAGTCAATACTCTGTCTTTATACTTTCTTCTGATTCATTCATTCATGAAATGGAGATAGGATTATCCCACTGACCAATGGGGTTATTAAATATGATCACTTTTCAATACAATATTGCAGTAACATCACAATATTGTTCTGTGGTTAGACCTTTTCTATTTATTCTTGAACACAACAAAACATTTTCACTTAAAGGAGCTCACTATTTACTATTTAGTTTTTAGTAATTCATTTATTTATTTTAAACCATTTTCTGTATTGGGGAGTAGGGAAATGAAACACATCTTTAAGGGAAATCTGCCCTGCCCTGTTACAGTTAGTAGTAGTATTGATTAGCAAAACATTATTAGAGAAAATGATTAGAGAAAATGTTAAATACAGACAAAAAGAGGACACAACAAGTTTCTCTATAACATAAACATTATTATTGTTGTGAATTTCATCTTACCCATATACCAGTAAGCTTTCAATTAGAGAATTAGTGCCAATCCAAACAACACACTAATGCAAAGGTGTAAAAATGCATTTTATGTTGCAATTAAAACATTTATTTTTGCAGGTTATGTTTCACATTCTTTCAAAAGAGAGTTCAAAAGTTTCAAGCATCATGTCTGACAGGAGAGACATTAAGTTTAAAAGTTTGCAGATGCTCTAAAAGTCAGATTGACTCAAAATGTGGTCTGAATGCAGCACATCTCACATGCAGATTTTAGTGGCTTTTACCAGCGTTTTGTATTTCCATCTCCTGCACTCTTAGGGCAGGGCTGAGGCAGCTGATTTGCAAGTCTGAAGTCGTGTTTGAACTCCACCTGAGTTTTTCTGGTAGCGCACACATTCTGGAAACTGCCTAAATCGATTGCTAGACAGATCCAGCTTGTTTAGTTTTTGTGGCTCGAGCATCAGGCAGAACGTTCTGGCAGTTTGTTTCCACATGACAAAACTGAATCTGTGAGCTGGTTGTTGGAGACATTAAGACAAGTGAGTTCTGTGACTTTCACGATTGTCTCGGGAAAACACTCTGGGTTATTGCTTTGAAGATCCAGTCATTTAGGGGTCACCTTCACAGTATCATCAGGAAGTTTGACCAGGAGTTGATTACAATTCGTCAGAGTCAGAATACTGTAAAACCCTCCTGGGAAAGAGGCAGATGCCCAAATAGTCAGAGTGATTTAGTATTGTTCTTCTGGTGTTGTCTTCAGTGTTGACCTTTTGTCACCACTGTGTACTGTTTTTGTCTTTGACTTCAGCATTGTGGATATTATGCTTTTCACTGATGATTAAACTGTAACTTTTTACTGTAAAAGTTGTTTTTGGTCTTTGCAGATTTCAGAGTGAGTCAGAGCAACACTTTCTAACAAAATGAGACCAATGTATGCAATCTCCACCTAGTAGTAAAGTATTGTACGCCTTGTCAACCAGGAAGTAAGAGCTTCTGATTGGCTTGAGGTGGTTGCAATACTTTCAATTCGCTGTCTTTTAAAGTTGTTCAAAAGCGGAACCGGTGCTTATTTGATTTTAACAATGTGCCAAAGAGTTTGTGAGAACCAGAAACCAGTAGGTCACATTTAAATATCTACTACCGATTTTGTGGCGTTAAAAAATTACGTAGCCCATCTTTAACTTTAACATATACCTGACCACCACCAAGTTTTCCTAAAAGTAAAACTAAAAACAGTTTAAAAGCTTGTTTCAAATCAAAATAAATTACAATACCATACACCGACTATTCCAAGAAAGGACTTGAAGCGCAAAGTTCTTGTCCTGAACCCTTTATGACCTCTAAATGCCAGCGTCTCTTTGAAAACTTTCTGTGTGTTTTGTTTTGACACTTACCTCAGTCCGTAGGGGTGGCTCCGCGTTTCAGCATGGCTACCTTCCATTTACCAAGATTGCTGCTCGTTCGCCCGGCCTACTCCACTCTGAGCCTATCCAGATCTGACAGGTCAAATGCATCTCCATTCCCCCACAGTGCAAACCTCAGGGTGACCTTCTCCATCCAGCTGGCCTTTTAAGAGAACATTTAATCAATAACCGCGCCATGTTGAGTTTTGGTTTCAACAAGAAGGCAGTAGGAGGAGATTTGCCAGGCTGTGTCATCTGTGTCCTCGCGCCGGCGGCAGGGTGCTCCTGGTTGTCACTCCGAAGCTCGCATTGACAGCCATTAATACGTTCTGGGAGGCTGTCTGTCAACGAGGGCTCCCATGGCACGGACCAGAGTTTAAAGTTGCCACGGGGAACAAACTGCAATATCAAGGCTTTTCTGATCTGGTGCAGAGTAGGTCGATGGCAAAAAGGAGGCGACCGTGTGAATGTGAGAAGGCGCCGAATTCAACCGCGCGAACTGGACGCTACATGAGATAATTGAATCATTTTTAGGAGCGTAAAGTCTTTAAAGACCTCAAGAGACTAAGTACAGTTCTGTTTTGCTATGAATGTGTAAAGCACTTTGAATTATTTTGTGTACGAAGTGTACTCTACAACTAAACTTGCCTTGATTTTTATTGTGTTGAATAAGTGAAAAACAAAACTTTTATTTAAATACAGCGGTTTTAAGTTTTAACTCCTCATTTTCATGGCACATTCCCAGCATCCTTATTATTCATTACTATGAGTTTATACACGCTTCTCACAGCTGTCAAAGGTCAGGGCTGGATTTTGACGTTGCAGTAAAGCCATGGATCTATTAAAGAAAATATGTAACAATGTAATGTAATGTGTTCGGCTGAAAGAGCACTTATAACTATCATAAAGGTCGGATTTTTCTTTTTGCCACAGAGCCGCACTTTTGTTGTAAACGCACTTCCGTTTGACGAGAACTCCGTTAAAGCTAATGACGAACGAGGGAAAAGTCTCGCCGCTAAAATGTTACATAAAGTAGATTGATTTGTGTAACATGTTTAATGAACACGAGCAACAACAAGTCAACAACGCAACGATTCCCTGGTCAGTCTGAAAACGGCTTTTTAGTCCTTGTAGAACTTATTTTCTGTTGAGCTCGTCTGCTCCATGTTAACAAATACAACAGAATCAAGACGGCGGCGCGTACAGCAACTTCCGGAATAAGGTGAATTAACAGCCATGGTTGGTCAGAACGGTCACGTGGTACACAAGCCCACATCTTTCAAACCAGCCACCGGATCAGCCTAGCTGCCATTTCGCTGGTCTGGGCCTTGGGTAATCCTAAGAACATTCTAACAGAGTACTTCCTCACAACAGTCTCATTTTGACCCCAAGAGCTGCTTTGCAATATCTGCAAATTTTGCACAACTACATGAACAAAATCAGATACAGCCACTTTAACGCATTCATTATTTTCCCTAAGCAATGCCCATTGAAAAGCAAACACTATCTCAAAATTAAACTTAATTTTTAATGAACTTTATAATGTTAATCTAGTTTGATTTGACAAATTTCTCATGCCGAGCAGGTGGGATTCCTAAAGTCCCTTCCTTTTGCCAACACTTGCAGAGGCTGTCCCTGGAGACGCTGTGCCAAAAGACCATCTGGACAGCCTGGACGGGCTAAACCGGGGCACTGAGGGATCCAAACTGCACCAGGCAACACGCTAACATCTTCTCTCTATATAATTATGTTAGCAAATAAGATACTAACCAGATATTAAGTCCTTCTGTCAAGTAGCATTCAGCATACTCTTCTCACGGTGAACCCTGGTATTAAGTATAGTTCATGGGATCGCTAACAAATCCTGATTGGCTGATCTTAATGACTGTGTTGGAACATGACAGTGAATAAGCTCTCTTAAATAATCAAGGGCGGAGCCATGTAGAGCTTTGTAAGTAAACAATAGGATTTTAAAATGAATCCTATGCTCAGTCAGCAGCTAATGAAGATTTACAAGGACCAGAGTGATGTGGCTGTGAGCCTGGCTGCAGAATTCTGCACACGCTGAAGACAAGCTAAGAGAGACTTACTAAAACCAATGAGCAGGGAGTTACAATAATCTAGCTTTGATGACTAATGCAAGCTCAATGGGTGACTGGATACGCCTCAGCTTTGCGATGTTTCAAAGATGGAACTAACAGGTGCGAGTCAAGGCCTGGACATGATGGTTAAAACACGATGCATTGTCAATTTGTTTTTCTTTTTTTCCCCTGTAAATATTGTACTTATAACACACTCTTCTAATTTACGAATTACATTGTATATAAATTGTGCTCTTTTCCTTGCCTTGCCATGAAAAGGAGAAAAATATAACATGCACACTACAAAAAGTGGATTTTAAGAAAGTAAAAAAGTCTTATAACAAGAAATAAATTCTTATTTTTTCTCTAAAAAGAAAAAAAATCTTATCTTATTTTAAGAAATAAAACCTAGCCTTTTCTTATTAAGATATATTTGCTAAAATCTGTTATATTTTTGCTTGTAACAAGATACAAAGGTTATTTTGAATCTTATTTAACTGTAGACTAAGAGTATTTTTCTTAATTTGAGAAAAAGTAAGAATACAAACATGTCTTGATATCATTATCAAGAAAAAAGCTGTAATTCATATGGGAATAAATTCGATAATTTTACTTATATCAAGCAAAATTTCCTTGAAATGTGATATCCAATAAGAAATTATTGCTTACATTTTACAATTTTAAGGATATTTTTCCAACATCTAGTCTTAAAATGAGAAAAATATTCTTAAATCGAGCAACTTACAAACAAATCTTTACTGATTTATTCTTTTTTTGAGTATAATTTCCTTGAATTTCCCCCTTCATTCAGAACATTTTGCTTAAACAAGCAATTTTAGTCCAATTTTAAGTTTTTTTTTCTTGTTTCTAGTAGTTTTGCAGTGCATTGCCACCCACTTGTGTCTTCACATTTATATATGGAGAAAAATATACAAATACTCCCAGCTTTGACGGCATACGACCTTCTTATGTACTCAAGATTTACGCCCTTTGACCTCCCAGTGTTGCGGCTCTTGAGTAATGCATCCGAATGATACCTGATACGTCTTAGCATGCGTCCTTGCTAGCAGCATTGGATTGTTCCCAGTCAATAAGTGAAAGCTGTACTATGTTACCAGATGAAGATCGATGCCAACTCAGATATGGGACCACTTTAGCCTTGAATCAATGTAATCATGGAAAGGAAACACGTAAAGTCACCCTTGTACACTGCTACATGCTTGTTGGAGCCCTTAACGATTTGAATATATAGCGTATCTGTTTTCCATGTTGAGCTATGGCTGTAGCTGTAATTTGTACACTGCAAAAATCCAGTGGCTGAAAATTAGTTAAAATATATACATATTAAGTCGAAAATGCTTAAAACTAGTAAAATTATCTGTCCATGCAGCAAGTAAATTTCACTAGGTAAGAATTCTCAAAATAAGAAATATATATCTTGAATTAAGTATTATAAAATAGGCACACGAAGACTTATTTTAAGATTAAAATACTTATATTAAGATGAAAAAGACACTTAAAACATCCAAAAGTAAGCCAAATTTACTTCAAATAAGCAATTCAGAAATTATGATCTATTCTTCTTAAGTTGATATTTCTTAATTCAAGTGCAAAGTGAATAAGCTTCATCTTAAAACAAGCTGGTAGCTTTTGAAATAACCCAAATTTATTAAAAAAAAAAGGTTGCTTATATGAGGACAGTGGATCTTGATACGGGTATTACTGAAATCACAACCAGAAAAGCAAATGTGCTTAGAACATTTATTAAGTTTCAGACCAGTCTGCTGTGTGGCTCTGCCATTCAAAACGTTACATTTACAGCAAATTACTTTTAGAGAAGTGGGAACAATACCTCCAAGTAGGGCTGCAACTAATGATTAGTTTGATAATTAGTCAAGCAATTATCCTTTCAATTTATCAATTTGTTTAGAACACAAAAGACCCGCGAATATGGAGAATACAAAGATGAAAGTGTATTTACAGCAAAAATACAAAACTTTAGCATCCTTTGTGATTCTTGCTTGTTCCAAGTAATAAAACCTCTTCCATCAGCTCACGGCATGTTGTTTATGTATAGACCATTTAACAATTATTTGATTAGTTGGGATTAATCGATTAACCTGTAGCAGCCCTACCTCTAAGGACAACAGGAACATTTAGTTTTGCCTTCATATCACACAACCAAACAAAAGGCACTGCTAACAAAGTAACAACTGACAAAATGTTAAGTGATTTACTGTTCAAAAAAGGCTCTCCACTCTGCCAGGGATTTTTTATACTTGGTCATGAATTATGTCACCAACTACCTCAGTCTGAATGACAGATAACACTGTAGCGACACATTTTGGATAAGTCAAATGTAACGTGTAATAGTAAGCCATAAGTATGAGGATTCCATCACAAAACTCATCCTTTGGAAGAGTGGCCACTGGGAGGTCTCCGACAGCAACGATGCAAGTTGTTCCATCATACAGCAGCACAGGTGAGGAAAGAGGCCGCTTCTGTAGGTACTGTGTAGGATCATCACCCGGCTAGAGAAAAACACAGTAGAAAAAAAGTACAGCAAGTTGTAATTGTACTTCCTGGTTGGACATGAGCAGCAGGTTTGACATTTGTTGATTTAGTTCCAAAACTGTTACTTAGCAACCATATTGTAAACAAGAGGCCAAAACCCATATAAATTTGCTCTGTGCATAAAATAAGTTGGCATTAAGACAAAAGGCTCTAACACTAAAGCATAACAATTTAAACAAACACGTCTCTTTATTAACACACTTTGGTCCTTTGGTGAAGTATTCACCTGTTGTGTAAAGTCTTGAACATGTTATCAGAGATAGCCACCACTACTCACTGTTCACTGCCTGATCTTTAAGTGTTTAATAATTTTGGACTTGGCGAAAACCCCATAGAAATGAATAAGACATAGTATTCTGCCCTCACTAAACATACTACTCTCTGCAACCCCTGTGCTAGCCAATTTAAAAATAAACTTATGGCCATTTTAAGCACAGAACTAATTACACAATAATTAGTCAGTCAGAAAAATGTGTCAATTGAATACAACTTTTTTCTGCAGTCTGAATGGGGCTTTTTGATAACAAAGGGATTAAGTTTAAGAACTTTATAAAGTTTGGCATTTTGTTCGGGGGGAAAACTTGACATTGTCAGTTTACATTTTTATAAGTTTTGAACAACATTTTGTAAGAGCAACCAATGCGTGTATAGGTTTAGAGGATTAGAAACATAGGTGAGACAGCAGTACATTGGGTCTTCAGCTGTACTACTCAGTGATTTTAATGTAACTTATTAGAATTACATGGCTAAAATTTTACTCAAACTAGTACCCAAAAATGTACTCAGTTAAAGAAAGATGAGTATTTGTAATTAGTTACTTTCTACCCCTGCTTATTTTTTTTACCTTAAGGATATGAAGAAGAGCCTCACTTGCATTCTTAAGGCGTTTTGGTGGTTGTGCTGGCGATGGGAACAGGGATGGCAGGACATTTAAGAGGTTGATTGTGAAATCCACTATTAAAAGCAAAAGAAATCCCTTATGATGAGCGGAAAGAAAAATGTAAAAAAATAAAATAAAAACTTACCCCCACGTAGATCCAAGGGCAAAGGAGGCTTCAAAGCCTTCTTCCATATCCCAAAGAACTGCACTTTGGAGCAAAAAGTTGACCATCTTGCCTTCATTTCATCAATGAACTTTTTGTTGGTGCCATCAACAATACGGCACAGCTCATCCATTGCCTAAAACAAAATAGATGACTTAACCTCTAAAGGAAAAAATAATTAAAGGACAAATATTATGCCTCATTTCTAGAGTTAATGGTCTTTTAACACGCTCGAGGAACTTTACTTTTGCATGTTTTTCCAAAAAAAAAAAAAAAAAAAAAAAAAAAAAAAAAAACAATACAACTGTGAGCCTTGGTAGATGCCAGAGTAACTGAGCTTTGACGTCAAGTTAGCCATAACTTCCTCTTTTACACATGCAGTTAACGTGATTTGACAGCAGAAATGCTCCAGTGAACAAGTCTGGTGAGGATTTACAGACTTAAGATTCTCGGTATCTACATCACAAATCGAGGGAAATGCAGTGTTTGATGGTCGGAGGGAGAGTACTTCTAAATTTATCAAACTGTGTGAATGAAACTAAATGTAAATCTTGCCAAATATGCGTACTTTAATAAAATGTATACCATCTTACATGTCTTATTTCCTTAAAGCATGGGTATGCCTCAAACATTTTTGAGGCTCTCTCTTCCTCCTTTGTTACATCAGCATCAATAAAAGCCCGCCTTGCTTTGAACTCGAGGTTCAAAATTTGGGCGACATCATTCGGGTTGGGCTTGGCATTTGGCTTTTTGTACATGTTGCTTAATGTCCTGTAATGCCTCGCCTGAAGCTTCCGACTGTCCTGGTCTGTAAAAACAGTAATGGAAGAATGTTTCAATGTGAACATAAATCAGGAAGGAAGTACAGTTTTAACATATAAAAATGTATTCATTTTAAAACTGGGGTACACAATTTTCAAAATGCAAAAAGATAAATTAAATCTACGCAATTGTCCTTGAAAAAAAAAACAACAAAAAACAGTTAAAACATGTATATTTAAATGTTCATCCTTCTTATACAAAAACTTAACCTAACCCTAAGTCAGGTACCCCAGCTTTAAGTTCTTCTACTTGAGGACTATATTTTTCAATGGAAAGTATTCCTAAATGTATTTAAAATAACACTGACAAATACTGTTACATCAAGTAATTACATCAAATACAAAAACTAAGATAAGAGTAACAATAATGTTTGTACCTGGAGGTGAGGATGAGGAGCCCGGAGTTGTTCTACTTGATGAACAGTTTTCAACATGGAGCCTTCCTGAATTTATTTGAAATTGCATTTACAAATACTGTTACATCAAGTAATTGAATCAAATTTCAAAATCTGACAGACAAGCATAATGGTGGTCTTACTGTAACGATTACCTGGAGGTGTAGTTTGTGGAGATCTGAGTGAGGAGCCTGGAGTTGTGGTAAGTGGTGTTACACTGGGGGATCTAATCGGTGGTGAGTCTTTCTCTGTGGAAAATAAAAACATGACATTTACTTAGCCCTGCTTGATAATGGCAAAAACTATACTCAATTATTTCGAAGGATTACTTCTATATCATCAAAATGAACCTGTAGCAAAAGAATAGACCTAATGAATTTTATTAGTGAGTTTGTGACACTTTGTTTAGACGGAAAAAATGCTCAGAACGAGTCTGGTGATAATTTAAGGACTAAAAAGAGCAGAAGATTCTTGGATAAGTGACATAACATTCACAAGTATAAAACACACACCTGCACTTTGGCCGTCCTCGCTGAAGTCATCGCTCTCAAGGGGTATAGTGCTACCACAGGAGCCACTTGCATTGCCACTAGTGTCGCCACTAGTGTCACCACTAGTTATGTCACCCTCTGTTCCACTGTCGGAGCCAAACAGAACTTTCTTGGTTTTCGCTCGTTGTGGCATCGATCCCTGCCTTTTTCGAGGAGACCTCATATTTTGGAGACGCTTAAACATTTTGGTGTAGACCGTCACCTATGGTAGATGAAGACTAGATACATTTTCCATTTAAAAAGCAAGCAACACTGTCTAAAGAAATACTTACATATGGCATGTGGGGATCAGGATCTCGCAGCATTGGATAATAGTCAACTACTTTTTTTGCCATTGCCTTTACCTCAAGTTTGGAGGGGTATTTGACCTCTTTACCCAAAGCACTAGCTCGTAGTATTGCCACCATACTTGTTATGGTGTTGCGAACAAGTCGGCAACAGAGCTCCTTTGACATGCAGAAGTCCTTTGCCTTTCCATTACAGAGCAATGAAAAGTACTGACTTCGCACCATGTCCAATTCAGAGTCAGTATAAATTACATATTCTGGAGAGTCTGGCATTTTCATAGTTTTGTCCAAGGAGGTAATGGGAGTGGAGTTTTGAGGTTGGCCTGGCGTCAGTGCACTAGCTGAAGGAACAGCGTTACTGTCGTGTTGTTGTGGTGGTGGTGTGGTGCTGACGCTCCCAACTGCAGTCTGGTCAGTGGCCCTTTCACCCTGTTGGAAGAGACATAATGTATAGTATCTAAGTGTCCCAAGTTATTTACTTCCTGATGTACCTTTTGACAGATGAAATCCCAAAGCTTTTTTCTTTGAAAAAAATTCTCTGTGCCAGGAAAGAGATCCTTCAGGTCTTCTCGAGTGATAGTTGCCAAAGCCTCCTCATCAATACTGGCAGCTGTAATAACATACAGTATACAGGTACAAATCAAAGAAAGTCATAAAATGTATTAATATGTATAACATGTTAGAGGCCCCGAGGGCCAAGTTAAATGTTGTTAAGCTTTAATTAGCAGAGATTTAATGTATAACTTAACACTTAACAGTCTTCCATGAATTTGTATATACGTAACTAAAGTAACTTTTAAAGCATAATTTGGTAAATCTTTTTAAAAGGTTATATTTTAAAAAAATCTAAAAATAAATAATTTAATATGTATTTTTAATAACGTTTTTTAATGTATATTTAATAAATAATTAATAATAATAATTACTAATGTTCCATATTACCTTTTATTAAAAATATTTTCCAAAGTAATTGTTATTTGCATTTGTAAAGTTATTAAATATAATATTTAAAAAGACTCTTCTAATGAAAGCTTTACTACATTTAACAAAGTTCTCAGAGTCCTCCATACAGGACCGTGAAAGCAATACTTATACTTACTTAATACCCGCAGATAATGCAGTGGCGCACGTGTTATTTAAGATAGCATTGAATCTGTTGCTAACGGAAGTCTGCTAATGCTAATCAGGCTAACATGCATATGTAAAAACGCCACTTACCTTCCAACACGGCTCGTATTGGGGTGTCCAAACTGTCCATTCTGAGATGTGATATTTCAGCTTAACTCCATACGCCTCAACATAGAACCTGGAGAAATTCCTAGTCAGATTGGCTACTGAAAATTGTAAATTAGCCTACGTTAGCATGCAGCAAGCGCGCCATTAGCTTGCCTGAGCGCCCAAATTATGAGCGCAGATGTTTAGCTAACTGCCAGTCGAAACGGTCATTTAAAAAAATCGACACCCAACGCTTACTTTCTTATGCCAAAGGCTACTTTCAAATGTGCAGGTGTTGACCGAAGTTTTCCACAGGTTCAATGCGCGCCGCCGCAGCCTGCCCAGAACAGAACGTCAACGTGACGTTGATTGCGCACGGACAAGACGAGCGTGACTTTACGCATGCGCAAACAGATGGCCAGGAAAAGACGAGCCATGGCAGCGTGGAGGTGCATGATCTGTCTAATATTTGTCGCTTTGACACTGAAGGTGCTTCTCAGTCATATTAACACAACACATAGTCGTAATCCGGATTTCTGGGTTCACTGTGGAGTAGATGGATGTGAACAAGATTTCAGAGTTTTTAACTCTTTCTTTCGCCACATCAAACGGACGCACTCTACCTTTTGGAAAAACGGAGAACCGCCAATTGGGTGGAGAACGACTCCAACGTCGCGCTCGATGGGGATGGAAAAGTTTGGAGTGTCCGTTTTTGCCAACTGTACAAATATAGTCACTTTATCTACACCCAGCCCTGATGAAATACCGTCTACATCCCGGTCTGAAACTCCACCTCTTGAAGTCTTCCTTCAGGTAAGTTCCACACAAATGTTTTTTTGTTCTTTCTTTCTTGCCTTCGTTTTTCAATTTTTACTGTCAAACTGCATTTATAATGACTATAGAAAATAAAACCAGCGTTAGTTGTTGATGATATGCCTGCTACAACTCAACTGTTATTGGTTTTTATTAATTATTTATTAATGATTTGAACTAGCATTAAAATGAATTTTCTAAAGATTTATATATATTAAAATGTATTTTTTTAAAGTATATTGTAACATGTCATAATTGTTTTGTGTTATGTTCTTAAAGGAAGAAGTTGATGATGCTGGACCATCTGCAACCAACCATGATATTACCAGATCTGCTGCAGCTCTTGCTCTCAGTGTCCGGGAACAGTGCCATTTGTCCCAAGTAAGTTTGCCCTATGTACAAAGATACTACTGTTCAAATGATCTCCAGTAATATTAAAAAAAAAAAAAAGATAAACAAAACTATATGTAAGTTATTGAGCCTAATAGTATTGAGGTTCAGTGTATAACTAAAACTGGACATGTATTCATAATTATAATTAATCATATGAACATTTGAGTTGTCATGATACAAAAATGATTAACTATTTTGATACTAAGGAATAGTC
Organism: Rhinogobius similis; assembly: GCA_019453435.1. NCBI lineage: Eukaryota > Metazoa > Chordata > Actinopteri > Gobiiformes > Gobiidae > Rhinogobius > Rhinogobius similis. Next base: position 9,531,410 of record CM033628.1, on the reverse strand, counting down.
TTAATATTCAGTGAGAATAATATCGCAAAGCTGGACAAGAAGTCCAATTTTGTCCTGCTTATGTGTTTTTTTGTTTTTCAGTATCTTCTAAAATTACTTTCTAATTCCCATACTTATTTTTGTATTGATTTGTATCTTTTCAAAACTGTCGACAACCCTATCGCACTAACATAACATATACCTATTATAAAATAATGTATGATTATACGTTTATGTTAATAATGCATTAAGATAATTTTTTTTTTTTTTTTTTTTTTTTTTTTACAGAGAACTGTCAACAACATCATGTCAGGAGTTCAACAGTACCAAGCTGTTCTCATCAATGTGCTCAGGGAGAACATGAGGAAAATCTTTGAGGAACATCCTGAGATGAGCACTCATCTTCAAGATCAGGCATTGTCTACATTTGATACATTTGCAGATCCTTTCTCAACCAATGCATATGGACAGAATAAGACTCTCCGGGAAATATTCAATCCTGTAGACCCAGAAGAAGTCATAGTTTCCCAGAAAATTTGTTGGGTGAAGTGAGGAGCTGCAAGGGTCATGTCTATCAAACACACCAGTTTCTACTATATACCTTTGATACAGAGTTTAAAGCAGTTATTAAACAATCCCAGAATTTTCACCATGTTAAATAGAGTACCGCAAAGAAGCAGAGAAGGATTTTTGTCGGACTTGAGTGACGGAGCTCTGTTTGCATCTCATCCATTATATTCTCAAAGACCAAATGCATTACAAATAATACTATACACAGATGAAATAGAAATATGCAACCCTTTGGGGCCACATGCATCAGCAAATAAACTGCTCATGGTTTATTATAGTTTAGGCAATATTGATCCCAAATTTAGGTCAAAATTGGCTGCAATACGCCTCCTTGCTATTGCTAAGGCCAGGGATATTTCTAAGTGGGGAGTTGATGTTGTGTTCAAAAGAGTTCTTCAAGATTTAACACAGCTTTACAGTGGTGTGAGGATTGAAACACCAAATGGTGAAACAAGCATTTTTGGTGCTGTAATCGCTATATGTGGAGACACACTGGCTCAACATGAACTTGCTGGATTTAAAGAAGGGGTCGGATTTGCATATAGCAAATGCAGACACTGTGAATGCAATTTTGAAGATATGCAAACTGTCTTTCAGGAGAATGGGTTTGTGGAAAGAACTTTGGAAAAGCACATCCGACAATGTGATGAAATAGACAAATCAACCACTGACTCATTGAAAGCATCCCTCCGGACCACATACGGTATTAACAGGAGAAGTAGTTTAATCAATATTCCTGCCTTTGACCTGATCAAACAAACTCCACAGGACATAATGCACATTGTTTTTGAAGGTGTTGCTCCAATGGAGATTAAGCTTGTATTAAAACACCTCATTCTGTCAGGGGAGTTACAACTAGATGACTTTAACTCAGCCATTCAGAACTTTCCTTATTCACCTGTTGATGTAAGAGATAAACCATGTCCAATTTCTTTTAGCACTCTAGCAGCTAATGATAACAGACTGAAGCAATCTTGTGGGCAAATGTTAATACTTCTAAAAATATTGCCTTTTGTATTAGATGGTGTCAAAAGTGAATCTGTCAAGTTTATTATCAAGTTGATTGAAATTGTTAAAATTGTTTTGGCTCCCATTATTTCATTACAAACTGTGTTACTGCTGAGAGGTATGCTTGAGCAACACTTGTGTCAGTTCAAACAACTTTTTCCTGAAACCAATATAATCCCCAAGCAGCATTACATGTTACATCTTCCAAGTCAAATTATTTCTCTTGGTCCATTAATAAGAACCATGTGCATGCGATTTGAGGCCAAGCACCACTATTTTAAGCAATGGGCTTCAAAGCTAAATTTTAAAAATGTTTGTAAATCATTAGCAAACCATAACCAGTTTCTTGAATCCTGTCAAAATGAAATAGGCACTGAACATCCACTTTTTGCAAATGAAAGAGAATCAGGACCTGTATCTACTGTTGCAAATACTGAGTATGTCAAGAATAAAGTCAGAGATTTTTTGGGGATGGAAGTCTTGAAATCTGTTGTCAAAGTAAAATGGTATGTACTCAATGGTAATAAGTACATAACTGGTAAGTCTATGGTCATTGTAGATGTGGCTGATGCTTTGCCTGTGTTTGGACTGATAAAGGACATTTTTTTGATTGATTCATCTTCTATTGTGTTTGAGTACCAACGTTATGAAACCTTGAGTTTGGATGAAGACTTGTTGGCATATGAAGTTGCAGTGCCTACACTTGCCCAGGCAACAGAGCTGGTGCACGACCTCATTGATTATACTTCATATTTTTCAATAGATTTCAGAGAAAGTGTCTTTGTGCCTATAAAATATACTCTCTGTGATGTTATTGGCCTGAGAAATAAGCCTAGGGTTTAGTCTTTCATCTGTGTATTCTCAGTCATTAAAATAATGTGCTCATGCATTAAGGTTCTATTCTCATTTCTCTGTTAATAAATGATCTTATAAACTATAATGTATAAGTAATTCTTGAATTAAGAATTTTGTGGGTACTCCAGAATCTTAAAACAAAATGTTCTGTTGAAATAAGCAATATATCTTATTTTAAGTCTTATTTGTACATATTTAGGATAGTTGAACTAAACAAGACAAACATTAATGGATCGTGCTAAAAACAAGCACAATCAGTAATACCTTAATTTAAAACTAAGTAAATATATCTTGAAATCAGGGAAATTATCTAGCATGTATAAAAATAAGATTTTAAATCTTGTCAAGTTGCAAAAAATTTGCAGTGTATGGATTGATATTTCTCAGGAAGCCTCTTCATGGACTCATCGTGAACAAGGCGGAGAGACACGCTTCCTGTCAGGATCATTATAAACAGAGGGCTTCTCCAAAGACGTAAATTAAGTTTGAAGTTGACCTCAATTACAGTGTCGCCTCACACTGGAGGACTCAATCATTCACATTCACTCATGTTTAAGTCTTTATTAGAAGGCATGTGGTGGAAAATATACACTTTGAAGAGAAACTTTCAGTGGGCTTTTGCTCTAAAACAGTGAGACAGGGGACAGCAGCTAAAGCAGAATTAAGTAACTTCAGCGACAGCCCCTGCAGCTCTCTTGTGAAAATACACAGCCGGTAAAAAGACAGAAAAGACGCAAGCTTCTTTTTTTTTATTGAAATAAGGAAGTACATGACATACAAAAACGTTTTGTGTCGCTAAAAATAAAAAGGACAGCCAAGGCTTCTCAGGAGAGTTGTCTTTGGGTCAGCGTCAGGAAATGTTGCAGCTGGTTTTTCGTGACAGGAGCTTCAAATGCCCCGAAAATACATTTGCAACCACCACACGGACTTACAAAGACATTTAATAAGGTGAAAATGTTACTTAGTTCTGCTTTAAAGTACAGCTGAAGAACTGAACTGGGACAACATTTAGGCATTTCACATTCCATTCACTTACTAACTTTTACAAACCCAAAGCAATAGCTATAAAACTAGCCAAGAGTTGAGTTTAAACTGTTTAGTATAAAGTATAGTATAAAAAAAACACTGCTTTGGGTTTCTGTTAAGGATGGGTTATACTACAATCTTTGGTATGGATGCGATAAGTGCGATGAGATGATATATTTTTTTTATAATTTGTAATAATACTGAGATTTGATACTGGTCTTAACCTTATGGGAGAAGTGATTTAAATAAATAGTATGTTTAAAAAAAGGTCAAACAGAACAGCTGACACAGATCAGTCCAGTGAGCTGCCGATGGAGAGTGTTTGACACAAATTAATGAACATTTCTGAAAATGATGTCCAGCCTTTAATGTACTAATGTTAATTTGCATGACAGTATTGATGCCCATGTTTGTACTGAGTCGGTATTGATAAATTGATACTTCAATACCGATACCTTGCCTGGGATCCAGAACACTTTACAAAGAGTGAGTCTGGTCTCTGTCATGGCTTGAGTCAAGCACAGACAGAACCGTGCAATCGGCTTTGTTTCACACATGCGAAGCAAAGTTCATAGGTCATCTGTCATTTAGAACAAAATCAACTCCTCTCACCTCAGATTAACTCAGAGTTTTGTTCTTTGCTCATAGATCTACAGAAAATCCGCAGTGTTTTCAGACCCCTGTAATATTTTTCATTTTCTTTTTCCCTATTAAGCTGCCATGTTTGTTTTGATACTGACAGACCATGCATGTCCCTTATTGGCTAATCCATCTATCCATCATGTCCATCTGAACTTGTGATGAAAACAGTGACCAGACTGATAGTGATCTGTGTAAAAATACAGTGGGACATCATTCTAGACCAGGGGTGTCCAAACTTTTTCCACCGAGGGCCACATACTGAAATGTAGACCAAGGGGAGGGTCACAATTAAATCATGAAACGTTCAAAAAAGTTGCATTAATCTGATTTTTAAAGCGCCACCACATCTACATTCAGTCTCATTGCCTTAATATCAGGTCTGTATCGCACCAAAATGTTAGTTATTTAGGTTATAATAGTAGAAAATCTGAAATTTGCTGTAAAAAGTATGTCTTAGGACAATGTGGGCCAATTCACCAGGAAGCTTGAGGGCCAAGAAAAATTGGTCTGCGGGCCGCTTTTGGCCCCCGGGCCTTAGTTTGGACATGCCTGTTCTAGACTTTCCAGACAAACAGATATTTCCATCCCTGATTTATATTGTGCCTTAAAAGATAATAAAAGTGTTTTACATTGCATTAATCACCAGCTGACGAAAGTGAAGCTGCCAATCCGTGCCATTGACCCCTTCGACCTCTGAACACTCACACTCCACATTAGCAATAGAAGATGGGTGAAGTGAACTACAGTTGTACACCTACAGCGGCTCAGTTGTGAGTTAGAATTTGAAACTAACTCTTCCACTGCAGCTCGTCCCTGTGGGCTTTCAGGTGTCAGGAGCTTTCAGAGGGAGGAGACGCTGGATATGATCAAATGAACGAGGAGACGATCCACCTGCTGAACGGAGAGGGCACTGAGAGTTTAGAGCGAAAAGGGCATAGTGTCTCCTCTGCTGGGACGGCCTGTTCTCAACTAAAGTTTGTGACTCCACACTCAACCTGTGCACTCCGAGTCAACTGTTAGCACCGGCCTGTGATAAAGTGATAAAGCCAAGGAACACGTGTAAACAAGAGACACAGTATTTCTCATAGACAGACAGACGAAATGATATGCTTTTTTTGGAAAGGTTGTATATTCTGTTTAATTTCTGCCATTTGCAGTTTAAAATGTGGCAGTTGTAGCATTTCTGTGCTGTAGAGGTTATTGTGATTAACGCGACTCCAGCCAGTGCAAAATATGTGAATGAAATTTGATTTTGCTCTACATATGAAAGAGGTCTGAGTAGCATTTACATATTTTAAATGACTGTTCACACTGTCATGAAAAATCAGATCCAGGTTACATTTGAGCATAAAAAAATCAGATTCGAGCCTCTGTGTTTTAGTCTTTGATTCTGATACTAAGGGTTAAACATTTGGAAACACTTCTCTCCAAGGGTTGTTGTATGGCACAGGACATACATCCAATCATGTGTTACTTTTACTATAAGTGCACTTCGAGTCTTAGTAGAAGGTGAGCTGCAGCGTTTTGGACTCTCTACACCTACATAAAGTAATAATAATAATGCATAATACATAACGCTTTTCTTGGCACTCAAAGACGCTTCACATTGCATTATTCAATCATTCCACACTCTGGTGGTGAGCCACAACTGCCCTGGGACAGACTGACAGAAGGGAGGCTGCCAATCTGCGCCATCGCCCCCCCAAGCACCAACAATAATTCACTTTCATATTAGGCAATGTGAGTGTTTGTCTAAGGACACAACAACAACATGTCCTCTATCGTAGAAAGGGTTTCTACGATGAACCACACCTGGACGAATGAGGGTTTACATCGACCAACATGTCCTCTAATCGTCCCCCTGTAGCTCCTGGTGTCCAAATATTAACCAGACCCTCGATCTGACAGGATCTGCTTTGACCAGCAGGTGTGGCAGGTAAAACAGTCAATAGTCAATTCTGAAAGTGATAAAAGCCTACCTGGCCTTTTAGAAGTCTGTGACAAAGGGAGGGCTTGACTTTAGCCATAAGACAGATTTTTATTATTAACATAAAGTTTAGTTGTGACTTTGGCTGAATACAGAGAAGAACAATGGAAAGGCTTTCATTCAAATTGGCAGGTAACTTAGTGTGATACGTTTAGCTCCACGTGTAAATGCATTTGCATGTCTCATCTGTAGTCTATACTTTCCCTCACTTTCTGGAGCATATATCTGTGTTTTAAGCTCTTTCTCTTTGGTCTGTGTGTGCACAGGTGCTCTTCTGAGAGTCGTGAGGCTGGAGGTGCACTGCTGAGACCTCTGATTTGTTCAATGCAAATCTGCTTTGATAACGTGTTCACATTTCCACAAACAAAAAAGCCGGAATCGCACCAGAGTTCGCTTCAATCGGATCAAGTGTGAACATGCCCTTAGTGTCAGTTGTACTCTTCCCATAATTATTTATGCAATGTGACTCACTCTTAATCTGCCACACATTTACACCTTCACGCCTTTAGAGCGAGAGAGAGAGAGAGAGAGAGGGAGGGAGAGGGAGAGAGAGGGACAGAGAGAGGGAGAGCGAGAGGGAGAGAGGGGGGGTCTGCTTGGCTTAAACCCAGCTTTGCGTGACCCAAGAGCCTGCTACAGGTTTATGCACATCCTTAATCTGCCTGTGTCTTTATGTGTGTGCGCGTGTGTCTTTGTGTGTGACTGTGTTGTGCTGTGTGTTGTGCTGTACTGTGTATGTGTGTGTATGTATATGTGTGTATGTGTAAAAGCATTCTTCAGCCTCTGGAGCTCCTGAGACCAGCCCTTGAAACCTGTTGGTCCTTTCTAATGTAATTAAGTCAGGCCGGACTCTGGTGACCTCGGGCAGCGCTGTGAAATCCAACAGAGACGCAGCGCCTTTTAATGAGGAACAGACAGCCGAGCGAGGCAGGCTAATTCACTCATAATAAAGGCACTGCCATTTCATTCTGTTCATGTGAAAGTGTGGGCGGGGCGTGTGACAAGGGCCTTCTCTCATTCTGATTAAAACCCACAAAAAATTAAAGGCGAAGTAGATTTTCTGGTCGACCTTTTTCCATGCAGACAAGCAGACTTCTCGACCAGGCCGAGTTACAGGTCAGATCTGTGGAATGGCAAGCCCACTCACAGTATATGTTTTTTCAGATTATTTCATAAATTAAATGTACTAAGTTTTCCTCATCTGCCTGGAGGGACTTTCTCTATACTAGATGAACTATTCCTCATCTGCCTGGAGGAACTTTCTCTATACTAGATGAACTGTTCCTCATCTGCCTGGAGGAACTCTCTCTATACTAGATGAACTGTTCCTCATCTGCCTGGAGGAACTTTCTCTATACTAGATGAACTGTTCCTCATCTGCCTGGAGGAATTTTCTCCATACTAGATGAACTGTTCCTCATCTGCCTGGAGGAACTCTCTCTATACTAGATGAACTGTTCCTCATCTGCCTGGAGGAACTCTCTCTATACTAGATGAACTGTTCCTCATCTGCCTGGAGGAACTCTCTCTATACTAGATGAACTGCTCCTCATCTGCCGGGAGGAACTTTCTCTACACTAGATGAACTGTTTCTGATCTGCCTGGAGGAACTTTCTCTATACTAGATGAACTGTTCCTCATCTGCCTGGAGGAACTTTCTCTATACTAGATGAACTGTTCCTCATCTGCCTGGAGGATCTTTCTCTATACTAGGTGAACTGTTTCTGACCTGCCTGGAGGAACTTTCTCTATACTAGATGAGCTGTTCCTCATCTGCCTGGAGGAACTTAATCTATACTAGATGAACTGTTCCTCATCTGCCTGGAGGAACTTTCTCTATACTAGATGAACTGTTCCTCATCTGCCTGGAGGAACTCTCTCTATACTAGATGAACTGTTCCTCCTCTGCCAGGAGGAACTCTCTCTACACTAGATGAACTGCTCCTCATCTGCCTGGAGGAACTTTCTCTATACTAGATGAACTGTTCCTCATCCGCCTGGAGGAACTTTCTCTATACTAGATGAAGTGTTTCTGATCTGCCTGGAGGAACTTTCTCTATACTAGATGAACTGTTCTTCATCTGCCTGGAGGAACTTTCTCTATACTAGATGAACTGTTCCTCCTCTGCCTGGAGGAACTTTCTCTATACTAGATGAACTGTTCCTCATCTGCCTGGAGGAACTTTCTCTAAACTAGATGAACTGTTCCTCATCTGCCTGGAGGAACTCTTTCTATACTAGATGAATTGCTCCTCATCTTCCTGGAGGAACTTTCTCTATACTAGATGAACTGTTTCTGATCTGCCTGGAGGAACTTTCTCTATACTAGATTAACTATTCCTCATCTGCCTGGAGGAACTCTCTACACTAGATGAACTGTTCCTCATCTGCCTGGAGGATCTTTCTCTATACTAGGTGAACTGTTTCTGACCTGCCTGGAGGAACTTTCTCTATACTAGATGAGCTGTTCCTCATCTGCCTGGAGGAACTTAATCTATACTAGATGAACTGTTCCTCATCTGCCTGGAGGAACTTTCTCTATACTAGATGAACTGTTCCTCATCTGCCTGGAGGAACTCTCTCTATACTAGATGAACTGTTCCTCCTCTGCCAGGAGGAACTCTCTCTACACTAGATGAACTGCTCCTCATCTGCCTGGAGGAACTTTCTCTATACTAGATGAACTGTTCCTCATCCGCCTGGAGGAACTTTCTCTATACTAGATGAAGTGTTTCTGATCTGCCTGGAGGAACTTTCTCTATACTAGATGAACTGTTCTTCATCTGCCTGGAGGAACTTTCTCTATACTAGATGAACTGTTCCTCCTCTGCCTGGAGGAACTTTCTCTATACTAGATGAACTGTTCCTCATCTGCCTGGAGGAACTTTCTCTAAACTAGATGAACTGTTCCTCATCTGCCTGGAGGAACTCTTTCTATACTAGATGAATTGCTCCTCATCTTCCTGGAGGAACTTTCTCTATACTAGATGAACTGTTTCTGATCTGCCTGGAGGAACTTTCTCTATACTAGATTAACTATTCCTCATCTGCCTGGAGGAACTCTCTACACTAGATGAACTGTTCCTCATCTGCCTGGAGGAACTTTCTCTATACTACATGAACTGTTCCTCATCTGCCTGGAGGAACTCTCTCTACACTAGATGAGCCACCTTCCTTCCTGCTGAGGGGTTCTGGTCCGAATAGATGTGTCAGTCCTGGTCCATCTACAGTCTCTCCTTCACTGTGGTTCTCCCCGAGGTTTCTACTTTTTCTCGACAGGGTTTTTGTAGTTTTTGCCGGGAAGGAGGGTCAAGGACAGGGGCTGCTCTGGAACAGTTATCTGTTTGCTAAATTCCTTTGAACATTGTTTATTTAATCTACTTTTCTATTACTGAACGACTTTTTCATTGTCGCCCACCGAGACAACTGCTGTTGTGATTTTGGGCATTACAAAAATGAATTGAATTGAGTCATTACCATTATAATAGTCGTAGGTGGCGGTGGTATTTCTTTTTACAAACTAAATATTCCTGGCTCCTTTCAGCACCATGTGGTTCACTCTCTGCGGCTTTGCACTCTAAAACAAGATGCACAAGGGACCTGTACTATTATTATTTTATATGTCATTTTTGAAAAACACAGCCTGGGGCCATGGATCAATTCACAGTCTGCCCAACCTTAACCAACAGAGACAATGGACCTGAAGGCATCTTATCGACAACTCCTAAAAATACTTCAGTACTCCACAGAAAACCTGGACTGAACCCTGACTGATGTGGTCCTGTCATTGACAAAGTTTTTTCTTATAATCCATAGATAAATTAAATCAAAAATATTAATATTGCATGGAGATGGACATTCAGATGTATAAAATATATACTATTTGACTTTATTGAATTGTATATGCATTAGGGGAGTAAATACCTGCTCTACACAAATAAAATAAGACTAAATTAAAAGGATTAAGATAAGATAAGATAAGAGATCCTTTATTTGTCCCACAATGGGGAAATTGCAATGTTGCAACACACAGTTTAGGACAGGAATGAAAGAAATAGGTGCATGTGTTATAGTAGAATTGCAGTTGTGGATTTCTTTAAAACAAGTTAAACAATAAAAATGCAGAGAGAATGAGTCTGATCAATGAGTTGGTTTATTCACTGGTACCAGAGTGAATAACGTCTGTCCCTTTACAGAGTAATCTCTCCCTGCCCGACGCGTACAACACATTCAGAGTATAAGCGCTTTATACTCAGAGATAACACATCATGAGGACACAACATACAATAATAGTCAAAGCATAGTACATGAGAACAAGGAGGAAGGTTAACTTATGACATAGATGACATTTATCTAAATAAGCGAACTGGGTCAGATGGGCTCCGGCCAGGCGGAACAAACACCAGATACGACTAAGTTAAAGTTAAAGTTAACCTTAGCAATGTAGAATGAGTGAAACCCCAATTTCGGCTATTACAGTCCACCCCATGTCACAGATAAAAGCATTTTACTGTTACACCCAAAAAACTGTAATAGAATACATCATTAGAATAACATATCTTTATTTATTCATGTGTCAAACAATCAAGTTAATCAACCTGTAGTCAAAACTTAAAAACACCTAAATGTAAAGATGCCTTCGAACAAACATGTTGAAATCAACACAAGCCTCATAGTCCAGTTCTGTCCAAGTCCAGGTCAAATTCACTAGACAAGTCCCAGTTAACTGTCAGGCTCATGGCCTCTGCTCGGTTCTGCAGAAACAAAAACTGGGAAGAAACTAGATTATTCACCATTCTAAGAATGCAGGGAACAAGACAGGAAACTAAGATAAAGAAGAATGCAATATTTATCAACAACTCTTTCCAGGATGAGAGAAACCAATCGAGAGTGAACAGCGAATAGCCCTTCGCAGTCTCACCCTCCATCAGGTCTCGTAATTTAGTGAGATTAGCTATGCCCTGTGCTATCGCCACCCCCTTTATCATTAGCAGGTCTGCAGGTACAACAGGTGCTCCCCAAGGTCTGACAGACCCCCCCTTGGCTAGTGGTTATCTGATCTAACACCAGGCGATTTTGAGGAGCCACAGAGCGTAAGGCATGTTAACTCCTCCCTCGTAGAGGCTAAAACAGAGAGAGTGTTATTAACAAATGATGAGAACACTTAACTGAGAGTTTAAACCCTTAACATTAACTTGCCTATCCCCCATGCTGGGGAATAGGACCAGCATGACCTTTTGACCTGAAGTCCAGAGGCTGCGGTCGTCTGGCACAACAGATCCCCAAATCGGGTCATGTGGAGCCAATTCGCGTTTAGGTCTGTGATCAGAGTGTGGGTGTGGAGATATGATGTATGAATGCTCCGAGGAGACCATGGCCACACATCGTCCAGCCCAATCCACCGGAAGACATCCACACATCTGATATCCACACAGAAAAACATATTCACAGAACAATAAATGTCAGCAACAAATTAAAAAAACTTAGAACCGGGCTTGATGTGAACCGGCCCAAATCAAGGTTCACGACCGGCATTGTCGGGAACTTTAAACCAGGGTCCAATGTGTGGCAAGATTCTATGCTGCTGCTGTAGCTATGGGCAAACATGTGCACAGATGACGATCAGATCAATTATGACTCTTTACATATTGATACCAGTAATTTAAAGTGTGGCCAGTCAAGTGGTTGTAAGACTTAGTCAATGCTTCTAACCAGGCCGTCTCGTCAGAAGTCAGACTACAGGTGCTTTGTTTCACGCCATGTTTATTTGAGTAAATGAAACCAGGCATCAAACTTAACCATATTATCAAAATTGTCAGAAATAAGGCACACATGAAAATCTAAATCTGGAGATTCAATTTCTTCACCATAAGCTCACCCTGGTCCTCCAGCAGTGGGTTGCTTACTCTGAGTTCTCTCCTCCCCCCTTCCAGGGGAAGAGCAGATGTGGTTCCAGCGGTGGGAGCTGTCTCCCCACACGCTCCGTGCGGCTCAGGAAGTTGTTTTGTTTCGTGAGCGTTGGGTCCATGTGCCCCCTCGGCTGTCCCACAGCGATGTCGGGTGTCAACCAGCGTTGCCTCCTATGTTCAAAACCAGGTCTAGCTCCAGCTCTGCAGCTTCAGCCGTGTTTTGACCTGTACAGAAACAAAAACAAAGTGCACTCCCCCCTTTTTTCCTGTGAGTGCCGCTAGTTAAATTTGCCCTCCCTTTCCCAAAAGGAGAAAATAATATAAAACAAAGGAATGAACAGAAAGGTGGACCTGATGGGCCGGCCAAAAAGAACAAACAGATGATGTGACACCGGGCCAACCCTGTACAGGGCCGTAGGAGCCAGTACCAACACCACTACCAACCTAAGGACAAACCCATCCCCAGCTAAATCTGAGCAAAATAAAAGCGAAAACGTGACTACCGTCCCACCAGGTCAAACAAAAGCTAAGTTGGCCTGAGTGTGGCTTGGCAGAGCCATAAGTGCACCGGCTACAGGCGACTTAATTAAAGGCTCAGAGCAGACAAACTAAACACAAAACTTAATTCATATCAATAGACCAAATATGGAAAATGTGCGTTAAAAAAAACCTTCTCTTGTCTAATTTTCTCTTTTCCTATTACTATTCTTTTAACAATATTTTATTTTAAATATTAATTGCCACACTCATACCTTAGTATTATAATTCGATTTATATATATATATTATTTCAATGGGCCTTTTCCGAATCAAATTCAAATCAAAGATCACATATGAATGTCTTTAATATCTTTAATGAAAATATATATTCTAAAATTTTGTCTAATTATATCATAGCCTTTTTTGAAAAACAAAAAACAAACATACATTTTCATCTTCTGCCAGGAAACCTGTGGAGGAATAATTTCATGCATTACAATCAACCAGCTTCGACTGGTTTATCTTCTGGTCCATAGTTGTTTCTGGTAAATAGGAAACATCACAAATAACACACAGACTGTTACACCAGCCCCTGTTTGGGCTCAGGTCCTCCGTGCATAAATGCCACCTGTACTGTGTCAGTCTCCGCAAAAATTATCATTACCAACCTGAGAAGAAAAATAATCGAATTAGACACACATTTAAAGTATTACTTTATAATTGTTTGTTCCACTGTACACACAGATCCACTCTGGATGTATGTGCTCCTTTGGGTCATCTGCTGAAACCTGTAAATTTGAGATTAAAATAACCTTTGTCTTAGTTATGCCAAAAGAAATCTATAAAAACTTCAGAAAATGCGTAAGTCCATAATCAAAGCAAAGTAGAAAGTGGTTAATTCATTCATACACATTCACACAAACAGACGTTAGTGAAGCTTCTTTAGTCCAAGAGCTTTACTCGTCAAGTCCAAAAATGTCACATGTTCATAGTTTGAGTTGTGCACAACCTTTAAAATGACGTCATATTAAAACACATTTTTGTGACTGTGTGGGTACAGGAAGTGTCCTGTCTGTGATCACATTCCCCAGAACATAGACCATGTTTCAAAATCAAAATTGTTAGTTCTCTCTTGTTGCAACAAGTGTAATAAATCCTTTAGACTTGATGACTGTTCATCAAACCTACTCTCACTCTGTAATAATCTAAGGAGCTCTCCATAATTAAGTTTACGCCAATTGAGTTTTCCTAGTTTGTTATCATTCTGATATTGCTTTTTGTTATAGACACGCTGTTGAGTTTATTGGTTCATTTTTCCCTATTTGCATGTCCCCCAATTATTTATTTTTTTAAAATTCAACACCACCAATGTCCACATCTATAACTGACCTGTGTATGTTTTTTACGTCACCTGGTTTTGGGTGATACTCCTTGCAGTTTTCAATTGTGTCCTTTGCGTCAGCCGAACCGTTCGCGATGTCCTCCCGCTGCTCCTTGACCTCCTCATCCCCTCCGTCTGCCCCGCCCTCTGAGCCGCTGTGACCTGAACCTTCTCCATCCACATTTGATCTCTGTCGCCGTGTGGCACCTCAGTTTTCTCTGCAAAAGTCTCAGAAGGAACACAAAAATCACCATCATGCGCTAAAGCACCAACCACACAGAAAACACTTTGGGATCTGCAATCTTAGTTTGAACTAAATAAATATATGAAATGACCTGGAGGGCCTGGTAAACAATGCCATTTAATGTTTTATTTTTGCAAACAATTTTTGAAAGAGGGTGTTCCTGCCTCTTTTACAAGTTATAGATTGACTTTTAACAAACAAAGTAAAGGCATTCATTTATTTTGGGATGTCTTATTTTAAAACCATGTCCTCATCTTTGTTTCTTATTCAGCATTAATAAGTCTTTTAACTTTAATTTGCTTTAATTTTTCTTAGAAATCAGTGCTCAGTGATCCTTCTTCAGGAAAGCTATATTTCTTGGACCACACAGTTAATACTTAAATCCATTCCTTGCCGTGTTTGTCTGTCATGGCCTGGATTAAAGGGCTTGTAGGGGCCTCCTCCACCACTGACTGGTTTGATCCCATTTTATCTCCCAGATATTTTATCTCCCAGATATTTAATATCTCCCAGATTTCTTATCTCCCAGATAAAATGGTAGTGCGCACCTTTCACCGCTTTACGCACGTCTGCGTAGCGTGTATCTTTTAAGACGTTTTACCACTACGTCCCGGGAAGCTCCCCAAGAGTTCCCTTCACTTTTCCTAAGCTGGGTTCCTTTAAATTCCCAGGTTAATGTGTCACTTAATAACAATATTAGTGTATTCAATTCAATAAATTAAGTACTCTGAGGTATTTTTAGCCTGCTTTGGCTAAAAACTCTTTTAAAGGTTCCCCGAAGAGATCTATGCTCACTTACCTTCCCTTTAAAGGCCAAAGGTCTTGCAATAGATTTTACTCTTAACCCAACCTCTCGTTTTCTTTAAGATGTGACACAAACTTAAACAGAGCTCACTCTTAAATCAAGATTTCTTGCTCAGTTAAGTGGAAAAAGTGAGCCAGACTCACTTTCAGCGTCTGGACTTCCCGACAGCCTGACCCCCAAGAAGGTCTACCTGTCCAGTCTGGTCCAAGGCGGGATTCCTACCCCTTCAGATATTTAATCAAATATATTTAGCAGAGCTATATCCAGCAATCGGCAGACAAACAGAAGGAATGCTTTAGTAACTATTTAGTATTACTCCTAGAAGTTTTCAAGTTGCAATTAATTTTAAAATCAAACTAAATTTCCCCCTTTACTTTTATTAGATTGTAATAGGACAATTTTAGGGCTCTAAACGCCTATACAACTAATAAAAACTTAAAGATGCAGACTCACTCACCACAACAAAGTAGGATGTTTGGTTCGGAAACCTTGCGCCGGTGGTCCTTGTCCCCGTGAGACAGCCCTCCGTCTCAGAAAGCAGATGAGGTTAGAGGCTGGAAGATCCAGGTGGCCTGACGCTGACTCACGCCGGGAGAGAACCCAGACCGGGCGAAGGCCGCTGTTCGTTGACGCCAACTGTTATAGTAGAATTGCAGTTGTGGATTTCTTTAAAACAAGTTAAACAATAAAAATGCAGAGAGAATGAGTCTGATCAATGAGTTGGTTTATTCACTGGTACCAGAGTGAATAACGTCTGTCCCTTTACAGAGTAATCTCTCCCTGCCCGACGCGTACAACACATTCAGAGTATAAGCGCTTTATACTCAGAGATAACACATCATGAGGACACAACATACAATAATAGTCAAAGCATAGTACATGAGAACAAGGAGGAAGGTTAACTTATGACATAGATGACATTTATCTAAATAAGCGAACTGGGTCAGATGGGCTCCGGCCAGGCGGAACAAACACCAGATACGACTAAGTTAAAGTTAAAGTTAACCTTAGCAATGTAGAATGAGTGAAACCCCAATTTCGGCTATTACACATGCAATAAAAATAGGATAAATAATTACTAAACATGGTAATAAAAATACAATATAAAGTATAAAGTGCACACTCTTATTTACAGTAGGTGGCTGACTGGGAATAGAAAGTAAAAAATGGCAAATAAAGTGGCTTAAGTGTCTTGTTATATACAGTAAGTGACTATAGTGAGGTAAAAGTGTATTAATAGTATGTTAAATTATATTGCACATGATTATAACAGGTGAATGACACATGTTACAGTATTGCACATGATTATAGCGGGTTCATATGTTATATTCATATGATTATTGAATTGCTGAACTCTCTGAACAGATATTGTGACCAAACAATTTGGATTGAGTTATATTTTGGCTAATCTGTAGTAGAGCTGTGTGATTAATCAAAGAGAATTCAAAGATTCAGTCATTTTTTCAGTCTTTTTCTTTTTTTTTCCCCAGTTTAAAGTGTTTAAACCTACAAAAAATAAACATAGAAAATCACCATGTCAATTTTCAAGTTTAGTCCGAAGGTCATTTTTTCCATTTTACGACTGTCTGTTACAATATGTGCCTAGTCTTTGATTGTTGGCTCAATTTGTGTCATCCATTTTTATATTTTTATTTTTGTGATGGCCTTCTTCCCCACTGTTTTGAGGCCCAAATACTCAGTTTTGAAATAGAGTAATGATGCCAATGTCAAAAACAGTCTGGAGTGCTTTGTTAATCTCTATGTTAATCCACTATTTCATGTCCCAAAACCCATGGTAATGACGGGCCACTTATCAACCAGAGGTTCTCCAGCAGTTAGTTTATCCCTGTGAATCGAGAGCACATGATGTTACAAAAAAATGACACATGCTCTTAAAATTCATACTTCAGATCTAATTATTGTGGTGTTCTGGACATAGAAACATACCCGGTGTCCATATACTGTCTCTTCTCCTCCATCTTCGCTCTGTGCATCATCAGAGTTTCCTTGTTTCTCTCATGATATGGCTCTGAGCTGCACAGACCTGGCGGCCTGGTGGACATCTGTGGCCCCTCTCCCCCCTCTCCCCCGTCTCCCCTGTCAGCAGGACCACCGCAGCTGCTGCGCTGGCTCCTGCACCAGGGCTGTTTCAAACCTCTAATCTATCACTTTGTGTGGCCAGCCCTGCGTCCTCTGCACGAGCACAGGTCAAGAAATCGCAGGCTGTGTTCACCAGCTAGCATTTGGATTTGAAGTTATAGAGTCAGACAGAAGAAGTGTCTGTTTAACTCCATGGAATATTTATTGTTATCGAAAGAAATATTTAATCTCATGATCCACAAATGTACATTATTTGTTCAGGATTGGTTCCACAAACTTGCAATAAATGATCTCATACTTCAAAGGACATTGTTACCTGATTGAAAACATACCTGGAGTTGTATTTAGATTCATTTGTGCATACTTTTTTTGTTTCTTCTTACAAAAGTATTCTATTCAGAAGACAAGACGAATATTCTGAATTTACTCATTTGTGCTTGTTTCTTAGTCCTGCGACGAGTTGGCCACTGTCCAGAGTGTACCCCGCCTAAGGCCCAAAGTCACTGGGATAGGCTCCAGTCACCCGCGACCCCTAACGGGAATAAGCGGTAGAAAATGAATGAATGAATGAATGAATGAATGAATGCTTGTTTCATTAATCCTGTTTACAAGGTTCTCTCCGCCCCAGCAAAACAAACATCCCTGTTTACATTTTCAGCTGTTCATTTCAACTCCATACTTTATTAGCATGCTGACTATGCTTCTAAAATAGCTAGCTTTTGTTTTGTTTTGTTTTTCCATTGAAAATCCACAGACTGATTCAACGTAATGTGTATTTGTGACACATATGCATTATTTTACGTTCTAAAACATGAAATGGCACTTCAAAGGTACAATAATTTTAACATTTAACATTTTACCTTATTAAACGTCCGTGCGGTGGTTGCATATGTTTTTTCGGGGTGTTTTTCCGGTTGTCGCCCCCTTCTGTCTTGACTTGAAGACAACTATCCTGAGAAATGTAAAGTATTTTTGTATGTGATGACACGTCCTCGTTTCAATAAAAAAGAGAAAAAAAATTGCATATTTACTAGCGTACTTTCACAATAGAGTTACTACATTTGGCTTTAAAAATATTGTATTTTACATTATTTGTTTATGCAGCTGGAGATTATATAGAGATTTGACAGTTTTGATGAAGGATTTTTTTTTTTTTTTTAGGTTTTACTGAACAAATACAATAATTCAGTTTATCTACAGATATACAGTATTATGAGTTATACTTTTGGTGAAGCTCAAATGCAATTTTGAGGCAAGAAAGAAGTTTTTTTTTTCCCCCATCGGTCTTAATAGAAACCCTGGACTTCCATGCTATTATAGCTTATAATTCTTATTATTATATGCTTATAGGCTTGTTTTTTGTTTTCACGATTTAACAAATTAAGATATATTGAAAATTTGTTTAAAGTCTACTTCACTTTGCCTCCAGTCACTTTCATTTTGGAACTTTAAATATTCAGATGACATAACTTATTAAAGGCTCCATAACATTTATTTATTTATTTTCATTTTGAGACTCTCTGTATTGTTTTAATGTAAATAAAACTGTTACTGACACAAAAATGTTGTTATTCGGTCTAACTTAGAATGTTGTTACATATTGTCCAGCTCTAATGCACAATATGGACTTCTCTATTGCCTGTTAATCTTCATCACACTGAGAAGGATGCAGCTCAATCAGGGAAAGTCCATCCATGATGATTGGGACATTCTCTGGGATCATATGTAAACGACCTCTGCGGTATCAAGTGCTATAGAGATATAACTCCTGCTGCGCCTCTGTCCTTTTTATCATTTGTATTATAATTCCATTACTCCGTATTACTCCTGTGCCATCGGATCCTCTGCGTCCTGGGCAGTAAATTGTTTCCCCCACATAAAACGGCACAAAGACCTGCCGGGCAAACTGATGGCCCACTGTGATAATAGCATTAACCACAGCCATGTTGACTGGTTCATAATTCACATAACTACATAAAAATTGTACATCATTTTTCATTCTAAGCAAAACCACAAAGGAATGTTTTCTGTCAATAAAACTTATTATAGAACTCACAAGGGGCTTTACGACCAGATTAATCAATTACATGTATTCCATGTGTTTCTGGAGCTGTACAACTGATTGTATTATAGTCTCTGTTTTCAACCACAAACTGATGAAGGAAATCAATCTCTCGGCTAAACCAAAGTTTGTCGGTGTGATATTGGAGACAGTGGATGGTTGGGTAACAGCTGGAACCAAACAAACAGCCAAACAATGCCACCTGAGATGGGCTTATCTCACATTTATGTATTTAAAGAAAGTTATAAGTTATAAGTATAAGTATAAAGTCTAAAGTTATGCATTATTTGTGTTGTTATTAGCCTTTCAGTTCTCTCTAGTTTGGTATTTCATGTTTTAGAACAAAACAAGTTAATAAAAATAATTTAATTTAATGTATTGGTTTATTCTGTACAGTACATGTTAATGAACATGCAAGGCCAGAATTAGCCACTGGCTCGTCTTCATCCGTGTCCTGCATTCACTCTCACACACACTCTCATTCACACACCTATTGACCATGTTTTTAGTGGTAAGGGTAACCAGAGCACCCAATGGAAACCTACACAGACACGGGGAGAACATGCAAACTCACACAGAGAGGCCCCGCCCCGCCCCGCCCAGGAGTCAAACCCAGGACCTTCTCGCTGTGAAACGAGATAACATCTGTGTCTCTGCTGTTTCTCATGGCACTAACTGAATTTTGGCGCCATCTACTGCCTGCAGAGTGAATCACATAAGTTAAAAATAATCAACAGGAAAATTCTCTGAGAGATGCCAGGCAGTTCTAAAATTCTGGAGTTGATTTCTGTTATAGTTCACCTCTAATACCATACTGTGGAACATTCCAGGAAAAGCAAATTTAAAAAATCTTCACGGAGACAAGCAGGTAGCTGTACTAGACAAGTCACAGTGCACATTAATCCCTTCCATGTGTGCCTGTTTTTTCCTAAAATGTCTGACTAAAATGAGACCCAATTTAAACTGAACCAATTTCTGAACCTTTTGGAGCACAAACTTTTGGCTGGACTCTTTGAGAAGCTGAGAATCTGCTCTGCTGAGAAGCTGCTCAGAGGAATCTCAGATTTTCTGTATTGATTCTGTATTGTTGACAATTCCCCTTTCAAAACTGAAGCTAATTTATCTAAAATTGAGATTTAGGGACTTGTAATAATGTAAATAAATTCAGCCAGAATCCATAAAAAGTCATATACAACTTATTTCCTTTTTTATTTAATTATTTTGTTTATTTATTTTTTGGTTTGGAGTACAATTTGATGCTGATTCATCCCAGAATGGTTGATTTGATTGAGTATAAGATGGTTACAGCTTTCTTTTCATATTTAACATGTCCAGCAACTTGATAGTTTCCTTTTATTTATCAGATGATCGACAAAAAGGAATAAATTAAGAAAAAAAGTCCTACATCACCACTGAGACGCACCATGATATCAAGTCAATAATTACATTTACTTACATTTGTAATGCACTTTCAAACTACCAGCAACATCAGCTCCTCCGACCACCTCAATGACACTTGGTCAAAGCGGGAATCGAACCTCAGACCTCAGATCTTAGGGGACTCATGGTGCCATAGTATGTCCTATTGCACATTCTTTTGAATAGAATTTGAATACCATGAATTCATTAAAGGACAAATATTATGCAAAATTGACTTTGTTGAGCTTTTAACCATGTTCTAACATTGTTCCGTCATCAAAAACACACCTGGAGTAGTATTTAGGTTGATTCACGTTTGATAGATTAGATTTGACTGATTTGATGATGCTGGTTTGTAAATCTGCTCTGTCTCTCTAACACTGTGTTCTGAACTCCTTCGATGTGAGACATAGATGATTTAACTCCTTAAATCATTGCCAGACATTGCTTTGTGTGTAATTGCCTCTACAGCCAGTAGATGGAGCCACAGCTAAGTCAAAATGGCATCTCCCAATGGGATGATAAAGATTTTTTTTTTCTTTCTGTAAAAGCATTTTATTTTTAGTTCTAAAACATAAGATGTCAAACTGAAGACACTCAAGAGCAGGTTTAAAGATCAATAACAAAATGAAAAATGCATAATATTTTTCCTTTAAATCGTGTATGTGTCATCGCTGTAACTTGGCCACAATGAATCCGTCCCAAAACCCAGTCAGTAAAAATACTGAAGACAAATTAAATCAAAGAAACAATACAGTGAATGAATTAATGAATGAGAATTGCAGCATTGTCCCTCGTTACAGTTTTGAATCTCAGCGCTTCGGACCCCAAGGCAATTCTGTTATCAAGCCTCCGCAGCCTCCACTGGTTGTCCACGGTAACCAGGCATTTCCACATGCATTCACCGCGACAGTGTGCACGGAGCTCCCAGAGGTTTTTTAACCCGGGCAGGCAGCTCTTGGCATCTTTGCTCAGCCTCCCCAGTGTCCCGGCTCAGTGGAGGAAGGCACAGCAGTATTTATTTCATGAATCCTGACAGGGTTGTGGGCTATTGTTCCTGCACAAATGAAAACATTACATTCCATAAAATTGATGGCAAACATATATTATGAGCTATGTGCGGCTTTTATACGCAAATAGTATTACTCAAGAAAGAGATTTGATTCATAATTCATCAGAGGTAAATGAAAAAAACCAAAAAATGCTTTTGAATGGCTGTCAAAATGTAGGTTTCAAATGTAGGTACAACTGTGTTTGAACTTATGCGCTCGTTTGTAGATTTATTCGGATGATATGAGTAATATATTGTAAACCAAATGTGTCATATACTCTGTTAATCTCAAAATAAAGCCAATCAATCAATACCTCTGACACTTCTTTGACCAGACACACTATTACAGATGTAATAAAGAAACATCGATAACTCTTATTGACAGTGTCTTGAGAAAGATAGAGACTGATTTATTTAAAGGAAAAGCATTATGCATTTCTGTATTTTTATTAGCGTTAGAGTTAGGGTTAAGTTTTGCATCTCATGTTTTAAAACTTTAAAAAACGTGTATTTCTGCTGTTTCCCACGGCACTGACTGGGTTTTGGCGCCATCTACTGACCTAAGAGGGATTCTAAACAAGCGCTAATTAGCTATTAGCAGTTGTAATGCTCGTGATTAGACAACAGACATGCTCAGAGCGAGTCTCTCATGAATGTCACTCATTGAGGGGTTTTAGAAGGGAGTGTTTTTGACGCTCTGAAGGGAGAAGATTTTCTAACCAGGATTCATGAAACTAACATGAATGATGCTAAATGTAACCCCAGAAATGTTTTTGATGAGATAACAATGTTAGAACACGGTTAAAAGTTCAAAAAGTCACTATAATATGTGTCCTTTGACTAAAAAGAAGTTTCAGCCTGCGATGTCTCTGTGTCAGACGGACTTGCCCCATATTCAACGCATTCTTTGTCATCTCGGTGGCTCCTCTATTGTGTAAAACAAACGAGTGACCTTAGCTTTAGCGCCCTCCGTTGCGTCCTCCCCTATTGTTCCTCCTTCACTACAGGCTTCACTTTGACAAGAACACGTGTCTAGACTAAACAGGCATAAAGCTGGGTACAGCCTGTCTGACTCTGACGCTGCATTGAAGCTTTGTAAATGTCACGGTACTTTGAAATGCGCTGATAATAGACCTGAACATGTTGAAATGATTTTCTATAATGCGCGGTTGTTTATTAGCTGTAGGAATCATCAGCTATTGCATTGTTATTACTATTGATCTCACAGCCACTTCGAGATATTTGGTGTCTGAAAGATGAGAGCTACAAAAGTCTAACTGTCGCACTGTCACAAGAACCAAAATAGGCTCCGCTAATGTCTTATGTTGAACAAGTGTCCATCTCTGATTTCACTCTGACACAATTCACAATAAAGTCAATGTGAGGAATGGAATCTGGTGCAAATATATACCAAATTATTGTAGGAATCAATGCAGTGTCAACAAGTTTTGTAAACCAACAGCCAGACAAGTCACTGTTATTTGTGGACGTGATTGTCCGAAACTTGTAAATTCATCTGAAATCAACTGAATACAGTGTATAATCCCTTGTTTTCCATGAATAAAACATCCATCTGTAGTAATTTAATGAATAAGGAGACTCTGAAAAACACCTGAAAACATTTTAAAACTTATTCTTAAGTTTTTCATCTTGTTTTCGTTGATAAATATGCCATTATCTGTGTAAAAAAAACAACAACAACAACACACATTTGGGAAAGATAAATATGAAAAACTGATTTAACTTGACGTAATTTGTGAGAAAAACAAGCATATTTTTTTGTTAAAACTTGAATGAATCAGGTTTATAATTTGATATCAACAGATCCAGTACAATCCACCAACATTTTGTTAAAAACTAGGCTTTTGAAGTTATAATGTTTCAAATAAATTTATAGCTTTATGTTGATAAAATGAAACCAAAAACCATCTTTAGCCTGATTCGATTTGTGGCTTGTTGAGGGGGCTAACAAAAAGGAACCAAATTAAAATGAAAACAATTCGTTATGCCTGTAGTGTCCATCCCTAAGAGTCAAACATTTTGCAATTTCTAAATGCAAAAATAGGTCAAACATACATCAAATAAAGTATAAAGGTTATTCGATCAGAAATTTCAAATGCTTTCAGGCTTTCCTTCTGGGGTCGAAGCTGCAAAACATCCACCTCAACCTGGAATAGATTTGCATATTTCTTTTGCAAGTTTACTCTGAATGTCTTCAAAATATCCTGGTCAGAAAGTGAGTTGTGTAATTGCGGTCAAGTGAGGACACTGTTCATGCAGGTCGCTCTGCACCTTGAAGCCTCCAGCAAAAGAAATACAAGTTGTCTGCCAATTTATTCCAACAAAATATTACCTGATTTACCCTCATTTTCTAACACTAAATATATTTTGTGCGCGGCTATAGTGGCTCATACAGCAGGAGCATTAAAGGGAAAGCTTTTCTGGTGCAGGGTCCGCCACCTATTTGTCATGGAGGTTGTATTACTTTGACAGGAATGTTCCTCAATGTGGCATTAAACTGTACCTCCATGGATTAAGCAGATGGAGCCATGAGTTAGAAGCCATGCATGTTTTCAAAGTAGAGTTTTTTGCAATGAAAACACTTGTAATTGAATTAAAGCAAGAGGCCACAGGGAACATTTCAGGCAAAGCAATAACATTTCTACGGAAACAATGGCGGACCCTGCATTACAAAAGTGCATATGGTTGAATAAGGTGTTTTTACACTTACCAGAACCAAAAACTAAGTCCCTATTTCCCTCAGTCACCCATTTAGTTTGAGGAACCACCCATTGCTCGCGTCCAGAAGTGGGTCTGACTGACTATAAAATGAACATATTCAGTTAAGTTAAGTCTTTCTTTACTTCATCCTACTCCTTTTAAGCTCTGTAACCTATGTACATTCAAGGGAAAATATTATGCATTTTCCACATTGTTATTAGCCTTCAAACATGCTCTTGAGTGCCTTAAATTTGCATTCTCATGTTTTGAAACAAAACAAAACAAAAGTTTATTATGGACTAAATGAAAGGATTTATCTGTTGTGAAGAACTCATTTCATTGACACTTACTGAGAGCATCCAGCCAGCAAATGGCACCTAGCGCTATACAATTTAGTTATGTTAGCACTTAAGAGATGCAGTTAGCAGTAGCAGTTATCATGTTTAGACGGCAGAAATGCTAAGAACAAATCTGGCAATGATTTAAAGATTTAAAATAGCAGAAGATTCTCTGATAAATGATGTATGAAATCTGAAAATCGTCACTGATCTAGGGAGTTCAGCAGGAAGTGCTTTTGATGCCTGGATGTGGAGAGGATTTTCTAATGAAAGTTCCTCAAAACAACGTGAATGCAACTCCAGCTATGTTTTCGATGACGGAAAATTGTTAGAAAAGGGTTAAAAGCTCAAACAATGTGTCCTTCAAACTGTGATGCACAAAGAGCTCAAACCAACAATGACTGTAAAACAAGAGCAGGATAGCATCTTTCAATTAAGTTACTGCTAAATATGTTAAATGTAAAGATCTGAGTATTCTCTCATTGTTTGCTGGTGCAGAATTTCCTGTGCTTTATTTAACATCTAATTTTGTTTTCAGAGGAGGGAAGTGACAGAGCTATTGCGCAGTTGTGTTGTGCCCGCCACACACTGCAGCTCAGTCCTCTTCATCTCAGCCGACGTCATCGTGAAAGCAGAGGTTGTTGAGCGTCATCGAACAGCACACGTGAGTATCTGTGGAAGTCTACATCACTGAAGCCCATCGAGAGCCGTGTGCCAGTCTTTCTGTCGTACGTCCCATTGAATCTCCGTCAGACTCAATACACGGTGGAGACGGAGCGCTCGGCCACAGCTCCACACTGATGTTCCTGTAATTAGGTCAAGTCTGAGCTCCACGCGCCGTATTTATCTTCATAATCCCACCGCTCTCCTCATAGACTATGTTTGATAATAATGTCACCACTTCAATAATAATGACAAAGGAGGATTTGAAGAATGGAGGAGGCTGGATTTCACTTCAAAATGCCAATAAATGCAATATAGAACGGATGATCCTAGCTTTAATTGCTTTCTTATCCGAATAGACGAGGTTCTTCGCTGTCTTTTCGCTGTTTGTACGACACACAGCTTACCCGTTAAATGTTCACTTGGCGTTGGCTTTGGAAATGGCAACGTTAAGCGAACAGGACAAACACGGCTACAAAAGAATTACTCAGGAAAAGTACACCTTCAATGTTTGTACGTTTAACACATATACATTTATTGAGAACACATCGGCAAATATATGGCTCCCTTCTGGATACTTCGATACACCAATCATTAAAGCAGCTGTTCTCTATGTAAGATTTTTAGTTCAAATGTCATAAACTTGATCAATCTTTGTCCTCAGATATAAAATAAACATGTTCAAATCCAATCAGATAACATCACAGCTTTCTATGGGTCAATAATAGTTAATACTAATGGGGGAAAGCTAAACAATATAGTTAAAATGCTGTTTTTGTTGTAATACAGAAAGTTCTCAGGTGTAGTTACCAATAGAAATGATCAGGTTGACATTTTGTGAATTAATTGTTTGAAAATTTCATGTCAAACTTTTAATGCTGATTTATTCTTAATTATGTAAACATTGCACTTGACTTTCACATTGTTCATGCTGTAACTTTGTGCTTTGGTCCTCAAGAGGGTTCTCCAATCAGAAAGCCCCACACGAGTCTCTCATTTGGGTTGCCAGTTCCTACGACTGAATCCGGTGTGTTTAAATCTACCAAGTACCTGCATCCAATCATGAATCAGTGCTAGTTCAGCCTGAGAAACACTTGGTTCGGTTGTGATTATAGCTCATTTTTTAAATCAGAAAGCGCTCAGGCTACATACGGTGCCTTTAAGATTGAATACGCCTTTCTGCATTGATTTGCTCAAAGGTAATTTAAAGTCACCAGTTCCGCCGCAGATACATGTGTTTAGCAGCAGGAGTCCGGATCAATATAATGACAAAAGATCACCACAATATAATGGCATAGGGTCACATGAGCATTTACTACTTCCATTTAAACTGGATTGGTTTTGCGTGTGCTGAAAAAGTAGAACGTCCGTGATTTATTTATATTACTATGAAGCTGTAAGAACTACCCTCTAAGTAAGTAACTACCTAAGTCCTTTGTATACAGTTCAAACCCATTTGTATTCAATTTCGTACACATCTTCCCAGAGTCCAAATGTATTAATAGTAACGTTCAAACCCATTTGTATTCAATTTTGTACACATCTTCCCAGAGTCCAAATGTATTAATAGTAACGTTCAAACCCATTTGTATTCAATTTTGTACAAATCCAAATATATTCACAAGTAAATCACACAATTATTTAAGAACCCATCACGTTCCAGTTGATTGGCACCATTTTAGCATTGAGTGTGCAATAAAACCTCGAGTCCAAAGACTAAAACGTGCAAGACATTGAGTAGAGAAATAAAACACAACAGCGACATTTGGCTCCTTGACAAAACAGGCTAATTTTATTCTTCTTTTTATTGCATTTGGATGTCGCAAAACCCCCATGATTCAGCTAATTTAGTTCTCGGCTTTCACAAAAAATGAACCTTTCTACTCCAGTGAAAGAAGACAATAAGGGTGCGTTCACACTTGGATACACACTGCATCAAAATTGGGGCTAACATTAAACTAAAACATGAAGCTGAAGCTGGACAAGACCATTTTATATTTGTGAATACAACAAAAAGGGGTTGCAAAAATAGGCAAGGTAAGTTTATTAGTAGAGCACAATTTGTACACAAGGGAATTCAAAGTGCTTTACATAGCAGGAAAAATTGCATTAAAATCACAAAACACATAGAAACAAACAGAATCATCAAAAAAATCGCTTTAAAAGGTCAGAGTGCAACTAAATGTTTCAGTCGTGTGCACATCTAAACTAAACTGTTTTTAGCCTGGATTTAAACATCAGAGTGGAGGACTGTCTCACATCTGCAGGAATAAAATAAAAACACCCTCACTGAATAGTATTATAAGTTAAGTGAAGCCTAGGACAGTGTAGTAGAGCTAGAGTAGTGTTTTTTTTTTGCTTTTTCTTGCCTCAGTTTTTTTCTGTGGAGCTGTTGTTTTGCCCAAATTAACTTTACAGGCAAAAAGGAAACTGAAAGTAGTTTCTCCGTTGTTGCTCAGACTGTGCAGAGCCTAGCTAGTTTAGCTTTACTAACAGCAGTTGGAGATTTAGGATATTTCAGCTGCCACACAACAATTAATTTCCTCAACAAACAGACTCAGAAACATCTTATTTAAGGACAGAAAGGTAAAGATTTCAACTATAATCACAAATCTGCATGTGAGCGCAACCTACAGCCGTTTTCTTGATTTTCTTTTTTTAGTTGTTACGTATAAACTCAATATTAAACCGTTGTAGATTCTTATATTTGTTATTAGGCTGTAGATGTGTTTTGAGCCTGTACGGGAGAAAATACCATTAATACCACCATTGACCCTAATTTTGCCACTCGCTGCTACAATTGCAAATGTTGTGATGCCATTTTCTTAACCTTTATATTGTGAATGTTTTGGGTATAAAATATGTATAATCTATGGTTTATTTTTCAATCAGTGCTGCATTAACCACACATATTTAAAGGTTTAAAGCCCAAACTGAACTACTCATATTTAAAGGTTTAAAGCTCGAACTAAACTACTCATATTCAAAGGTTTAAAGCTCGAACTAAACTACTCATATTCAAAGGTTTAAAGCTCGAACTAAACTACTCATATTCAAAGGTTTAAAGCCCGAACTAAACTACTCATATTTAAAGGTTTAAAGCCCAAACTAAACTACTCATATTTAAAGGTTTAAAGCCCAAACTAAACTACTCATATTTAAAGGTTTAAAGCCCGAACTAAACTACACATATTTAAAGGTTTAAAGCCTGACACCACTCAGTGAAAAAAACCTTCCAACCAGACAATGCTCAATATTCAGAAGTATTTCTCGTGCTTCCCAGGCCAAGGTTTTCTACACTCATTACGTTGGTTGTGAATGTGTGGTGGGACACTGGGAACAGAGCGATGCTGGTAATTGCGATCGATTCCCCAGGTTCATCTCGTGTTGTGTTTTCAGGCTCAGTGCATTATTTCCTAATTATGGTCGGAGTTCTCGGTGAGTCCCGCAGTCACAGACCATCATGGACCGGGCTCGAATGTGCTGCGTGATCCAGACATTTGACGACATACAACTGTTCACACATTCACACAGAGACGGCAGCCAAGTGTCATCGTAACAGCCAGAAGTGTAGGGTTCAATTTCTGGGCCAGATGAGTGCTGTTTGTGTGGAGATTGCATGTTCTTCCTGAGCCCCAATTCAAACTGAAGCTGTTTCTAAATCTGAACCCTTTGGAGTATAAACAAATGGCTGGACTCTCTGTGAAGCTGAGACTCTTTAGTTTTGGCCTCTCGTGTCTGATTTATTCTAATTATAAGTGGGAACAAGCTCTGCTCAGAGGAACATCAGATTATATATTCTGCCTAGATTTTCTTTGTTGAATAAATGAAGGAGTAATGCTGTTGTCAGAGAGCTAAGGACTAAGGACTAAGGCATGACAAAACAAGGACTAAACTTGGCCTGTTGGACTTCGTATATTTATACTGAATGTCAGGTAAAAGTATTAAATGATGAGTTTCTTCACATGCGCATGAATATCCAGGTTATGGTCGTGTTTTTAAAGTATCCTGAGTTTATCGGTGTCCATGTAAATGCAGTGTCCTCATTTCTCAAAACTGGTGCTGTACTGAGCATTTGCGAACTAAAGAAACACATTTCAGCAGTAGCTAATCCCAAAATGGCTCAAAACTTCTACCAATTATTTTCTAAATGTGTATTACTTAATCATCATAAACCAATAAAGTCATCTATTGTACAATATATGCAAAATAGTGTCACTTGTCACTTAGACTACACTAATGCTGTGGGATTTCTGACATATTTATGCACTGTTAAAAACGCATTTTACTGAAGATGAAAAGTGCTAAAAAAAAGTTATGCATTTGCAAAGTTCAGTTGCCTATAGGATTGTAGTTTGGGTTTTTGTTGGGCAAAAAAGTTCAGGAAGAATCCATATAAAAGTCCTATTATTATTTATTTTGGGCTCTTGTAGAAAAGGTTTCAGGGGTTGTCATCCGAATGCTGTTTTGAAAATCAAGACATTTCGACTTCCATCCAGAATATAATTTATTTTCAATCAGTGAGCTGGTCTGAGAGCTCTGGTTTAAATGCTCTTCTGAGTTATGAAAGCCCCGCCCACAGGGAGGAGTCACTGATAATGGCCTGTCTTTGTTAAGCTATAAGTTTAGGCAAACTTTAATGAACCATAGACAACATATAGATGCTGCTGTATTTTCTGTCAGGCTGACCACACCTCAGCAGCGGATAAGTGACACCTCACCACTTCTGAAGATCTCTCGCAGATAGCAGCCAAAAAATGTCAAGGTAAATTCATCTCTCTAACAGAGCTGTCTGACAAAAAGAATATAGGATATACTATATTCTCCCTAAAACTCTGGTTCTCCCTTAAACTTTAAACATGTTCAACAAGGTACGGCACTGAAGGACGACTTACTTGCGAAGAAAATTTACCCAAAGACAACAGTATATTTTAACCTTCGTCAAGAAATCAACAATACCTGAGACCGAGGTTGCACCTAACGATGATTCCACTGGTTTTGTTGTTTCTTCTATAGTTCTACAGTATGTAAGAGATGAAGAATTTCTGCACCTTGACATGTTTTGATGAAAACTTGAGTCTTCGTTGAAACCCAATTATTTTTTATTTTTTTATTTATTTATTTATTTATTTCAGGGACAGTGCACATTAATCCACATTTACACGTAAATGTGCCAGAATTAACCACAAGGCTATTTTTCATCTGTAGTCCCTGGACAGATGTTAAAATGTCACCCTAAACATAATAAAAGTACAGTTGTTATTACAAAGTTAAAATGCATCACTCTAAAATCATACAATAGACAGACACTGTAGCAGACAAACCTTGAACACTCACATAACAAAGAAAACAGCAACAAAGCGAACAAGTAACAACAATCAACCAAAAACAATCAAAAGGCAAGATTCCAGCAGGGGGCAGCAAGAGGGGAAAGAGTTAATGCTGACAGGTCTGATTGTCAATGAGCCATTTTTAACTGAAATTTAAAAAGAAGCGTATGTGTTGATGTTTCTGATGGTGATGGGGTGTTATTCCAATGTTGAGCAGCTCAGACAGAAAAGGTGGTTTGACCAAACAGACTTTTCCTGAGGGGGATGATACAGTCCCCTCTCGCTGCTCCTCTGGTTCTGTTGTGTTCTGTAGAGCGGATGTTAATGAAGTGTCTGAGTGGAGGAGATGACAAGCCGTGAATGATTTTATATATGAGACACAGATGAGCGTATCGGACCATGTTTTCCCAGGTGAGTAGGTTGTGTTTTTGAAGTATTGGACAATGGTGATATGAGTTGGGTTTACGGTCAAGAATTTTTATTGTGCGTTTGTACAGAGAGTGGATGGGTTTTAGGGCTGTGGTGTTAGTGTGAGACCAAATGGTTAAACAGTACGTGATATGAGAGAGGATCATGGAATGCATAAACAATTACATCATCTCTATTGCCTGATACTCACCTTTTTCTGGAAGTTGCCGTCATCTGTTGTAATCCTCCCTCCGGTTGTATTAGTTTACATAGAGCTGCTGATCTCAACAGCAAATTAGTTCTACACAGACTAAAAACCCATTTGCGAGCCGCCGAGAGAAACTGTGCAGTGTTGATTTACTGGTGCACATGAACGCTGAACATTTTATACAAACTACTTCATGTCATGGATACACAGATGAAAGACCCTTGTGACCATCTGATGTGACAGCGTTCATTAACTGAAGCCCGTGCTAATAAAGGACTTTTAGTTTAATTCTACAGTGTGTCTCAGATTCTTCTCTTGACTGCTGTCACATCATCTGATAACAACAAGTCTTTCATCTGTGCTCCCGTATTACTGGCCTCGTCCTTGCAGAGCACGTGTAGATCACATTTTTTGACTCACTGATGCACTCGCTTTCTCGGCCGTTTCTTATCTCTACTTTATTTCGTCTTTTAGCGGTGAAACTTTTTCCTCATTCTCCATTTAACATTATTCCCACTCAAGCGGAAGTGGCAAAACTTAGCAAAAAGAGACTAAAGTGGGCGAGTTGAAATAAGATGAACAAAAGAAACAGCAAAACTATTGTACTTAAAAATACAAGATGAATATTCGAAATCAATTGTTTTCCTAATAGATTGACCTTGTAATTAGTCTTTGGCTTAATCCGTCAATTGTTTAGAATACAAAATGCCCGTATACATAAGATTTTTACAAAATTTGAGCCAGATGAAGCTGCGGTGACATCGCTTGAGGACATTTTGAGAGAGTGTAGCCTATTTACAGACAAAATAGGTTTTTAATCAAAAGACGTTAAATGTCCGTGTTTCCCGTGTCATTGTGAAGTACCTGCTGCTTTGTCTGGGTCATAAAACCTCTCGAAAAGTTGCAATGAATCTATTAACTTGTTTCAGCTTTACTCGAGGCCATTGTTTTCTGCCTTCTACTAATGAGAGGAATAATAATATTGTGCACGACATTAAACTTATCGGTCTCCACGGCGACAAGCAGGTGACCCGGCTCACAGCGGTAATGCATGTTTTCCACGGTACTTTTGAGCAATAGAATCACTTGTAATTCAAGAACGCAAGATAAATAAGTTCGACGCCTTTACTGTGCGGCGTTCCAATCAAAACAACATGTGCATAACTCGAGAAAAGTTACATAGTGTACCTTTGAGTTCTGAGGTATCAAACTGCTGCAAGGGGCTGGAAGAAATGTGAAATCAGACTGAAAAGAAAGCGAAAAAACCCACTTCATCAGGAAATTGAAACGTGTAGGCTTAACGAGCCATTCCTCGTCCTGATTGACCTCCCGCTGTAAAAGCAATCTTGACAAAACGCAATTAAAGTCAATTTAGAAACCAACTCTCACTTTCCTACACCCAGCCGCAATTCACAAACTTTTCACAGGAAGTACAACCTTAAAAATGTGTGGTTTCACTGGTGCGCCGTTTAATATTTCGCAAAATTAATACAGCACAACAGAATTAAGACTAAGCCACGATAAAACAAGGACTAAACTTGGCCTATGGGACTTTGTATGTTTATTTTGAATGTCAGATATTAAAGTGCCTATGACTGGTTAGACTACTCATGTAACTAAAATAAAGTTAAGATAAATGTATTTAAAGTTTAGCTAAAAAATAATTATGCATTTGATCATTTTTAGCATTTATAGTTTTGTTTTTTAATATCACTTCCTGGTTGTAAATGATGACATCACACTAGGAAATGACTTTGCACACTGGGCTAAAACTCGGCAAATGTCAGATTTTTTTGTCCGACAAATCAAAATATATGTGAACACCTTTATTTTGTTGAATTAATGTTTTAAGGGTAAAATAAGTTGTTCATTTTGGGTAAATTATGCAAAACCTTTGGATGGAATGAGTCTCCCTAGTGTGATGTACTTCCTGTAATTTTAAACAGATTTTTCAACTTTTCTCAACAAACCAAGACTTGATTGGTGTAAAACAATAATTTGTATGTACAATACGTATTAATACACCAAATAAAATCAAAATTAGAAAATCGTTAAAACCTGTCATTAAGTGAGCGTGTTCAAATTAATACTAATATCCCAGATCGTGTTTTTAAAGTATCTTTGTTCTATCTGTGTCCATGTAAATGCTGTATCATCATTTCTCAAAACTATTGCTGTACTGAGCATGTGCGAACTAAAGAAACACATTTGGCAGGAGTAGTTAATTTCCCAAAATGACTCAAACTTCTTCCAATTATTTTTTAAATGTGTATTATTTTATCATCATAAAAATAAAAATAACATAACCTATTGTACAATACAGGCAACTTTTAACTGTAAACTTATTTCTGAGATTGCGTTACTCTCCGACTAAACTGAAGCTGTGGGATTCTGACGTATTTATCCACTGTTAAAAACACCTATTACTGAAGATGAAATGTGCTAAAAAGTCATGCGTTTGCAAAGTTCAGCTCTTTGCCATGTTTGTGGCATAGCTGCCTGTAGGATGGTTTGACTGACACTAGTTTGGGCATTTTTTGGGCAAAAAAGTTCAGGCAGAATGCACATAAATGTCCCATTATTATTTATTTTGGGGTATAGTTTTGATTTGTGGGTTTGATTTGACTGAAAATAAGCTGGAAACAGTGTTCTTTTCACAACATAACATGTCCAGCAGTTTGATTTGTTCCTTTTTATTAGGAATAATTTAAGAAGAAGTCCAAAGTCCCACTGGTGCGCCCCTCGAATGGTAACAAGTATGTTAAAAAGTATGTCAGAAAAATACTAGTTAACCAGGGAAGGAAAAAACCGTGTGGCCTATGTAAAATTCATTCCCAGAAGATCCGAGGGCCATATCTGTGCCTTAGTTGCCATAGTTACCACCCTAAATGTCCAGGATACTCTCAGTCTGCATGCAAACAGGGACATGAGTATCCTGGTTTCTCTGCGCGCATGTAAACACCACATTCAGAATACCGTCATAACAGAGAAACTGCCTAATAACCGGGTTAATCGAGCAGATGTAAACGCACTCACTTATTTTGAGCAGCTTTCAGACCAATGTAGCAATGAAAATGTAATTAAAGTAGCAACAATTCATTCAATGACAGCATCATAAATAGTAGACTAGATTGTCTTTTGCCAAATAACATCACGCAGCAGGGCAATCAGCACCGAATATTTGGGCAGTCGGCGTCATACTGATCTATCAAACAGCATTTCCTTGGCTTTTCACCGACTATAACAGGCAACATTATTTCATCTACTGAAAGCTCAAAGTCACATGAAAAACTGATTTAATGATGATAATTTGGGCAGTTAATGCATGTTTCCTTTTTAAGGTCACAGTGGTTTACATTACTTGAACCACAATGGAGGCAGGCTGTACGTGCAAGGTTATAATTATGTTAGAGCGATGTACCCAGTAGTTCAAATATATAATTCAAATCTGTTCTTCTGGATGAAAATTACAAAAGATCTAATATACAAAAATACATATATTGTAAAAGCAGCTCTTAGGGTCAACATGAGACCACTGTGTGCTGTAAAGATTCAAAATCTTTTTTACTGATCACAAACATGGAAGTAGTGATCGCCGGATCCCAGTGATTTTTGATTTGATCCGACACCAAGTAACACTTTGGCTGATACCACTGACTTTAGCATTAAAATGCACTGAAACCCCTACTGTACGGAATGTAACCTTGGCTGTCATTACTTTCTCTCCACCCCAGCTTGAATGAAAAGTATTTATCAGTATTTTTGCATGACCATCAATACTTTTTGATGCCACGATCAGTATCAGTATATCAATATTTGGTATCGATCCGCCTGTCATTATATTGAAGAAACACTGGTGCTCTGTTAGCATTCCAGTTGTTGTTAGCAGCGGTGTGAAGGATGCTAGGAATGCATTAGAAAGTGAGGAATGACTTTGGTTTGATGCAAACAATTAACAGATTAAAGGCCCTGTACCAGATTTTCAGTGTTTTGAAATGTGAAAAACAGAACTAGTTCCGTTTAAGCCTTTACATCATTCACATGCTCACTTTCCTAATGAAGTCCCAGCATAATAAATATTCACCGTGATGGATGAACAAGCACTTTTTACGAGTTTCTGAGCCCAGAGCATCGCACACTGTTACGGTAAAGCATGCATGCTAACGGCGCACTTCCTGCTTCTCGTAGGATAAAACTAACCTGGCCCTGCTATATGAATTCTCGCGATAGGAAGATTAAGATTTCACAAACTCTTGAGAATTCATCTGGGTGGTGTTCCACTGTTAGCGCTGCACCGGCCGCTGTGTGATGCACCAATCACAGCTGAATCACAGCCAATCGCAGCATTGTGGTTTGGGAAATTAGACAAACCTAAACAAACATGGCTTCAGCCTATTTCAGCACATTTACGGACTATTTTGGCTTTGAAAACATGCACATAGAAGTGCTTTGTGCATTTGAGGACCAGGAAGAAGTCTGTGCTTTTCTCTCAACTGGATTTATTGATTTCTCGGCTTGTTCTACTTTTGCAATGCTGCGACCAATCAGTTCAATTGTTAGTCATGACGTTACACATTTTCCCAAATAACATCAACAGGGGCGTGTCCAGATTGATAATGTGTAGAGCTAATTCAGAGTGATACACATATCAATCTGGCATGAGCCAGGTTAGCGTAAAACACACTAAATAAATGCAGAGAAACATTGTGCTTTGATTTTCCCCGGAATAGATGCTTTTACAATATATTAGTGCCAGAGCAAAACTTAATTTGTTACATGATAAAAATATCGGGAGCAGTTATGTTTTTCACATTTACAAGATGTAAATATTAATGAATGAAACCTTTATTATCCCAAGAGGAATTTGTTTTGCAAATGGAAAAACAGGGAAAGTAAACTCGGGTACAGCACCTTTAACTGCATTAAAGTCGATATTGCCTTTTCTCTTGTGCCTGTCTTTTCCATCTCGTCTCCCTCCCACTGTGACTTACATAATCCTTATGTCCTGTACAGCAACAATGTGGAGCTCTATGTGAAACCAAGTGTCACCGTGGTGTTAATCAGCCGCGCCCTCGATATATTCTCACACGTGTTTAACCACAGAACTGTCATCACACGATCAGACAGAAGCAGCACCAGGACAAAAACATGAGAAGTGTCATTTTCTACAACAGATTTAAAAACGTGACAAAAATGTGTTTAGCACGTGTGTGAACGAGGATGTCAAGCAGGGGGTTTCATAGGAGTATTTTAAGAGCTTTTGGGAGTGTTTCTTAAAGACATAATGTGGCACACAAAGGCCTTCTCTAATGCAAAGTTTCTCTAATGCAATCAAATGAATTTAACACTTTTTCACTCTATTTTTTAGAGTGCTGATTGTAAATGGCACTGTATTGTAGTGAGAGAGATAAAATGTTTGGACAATAAATCAATAAAATGCACAAATCTCCATCACATGAGTTTTCCTGAATACACTTTTTACTAGAAGACTATAAAATCAAAAGTACTAGTAATTTTAATCACTTTGGGATAGGCTCCAAGTGGCAGAAAATGAATAAATTAGTCATTTTTTATTCATGTTACAGTAATGTTCCTTCATTGTTGTTTGAGTAATCGTTTATTGTCCTGTATTTGATGCTCAGAAAATATCTGTTTTCCCATCCTCATGAGACTGCGAGGCATTAATGCACGGTTCAAAAATGTTCATCCTTAGACTAAAGACTAGTGTTCAAATGTAACACAGCATTACCTTTAAATATGTCATATTTGCGATACATGGTCAACCAGGAAGTACAACTATTAACTTCACGAAAACTGTCAAACTGGGAACAAATAGGAAAAAAAGTAAAATCTTAAATATAATCATGTTCACTACTCCTCCACAGATCCGCACACCTGTAATAAACGTACTTCCGGTTTTGCGAAAACACTGTTTATGCAAATGGCAAACGACTGAAAAATCTCGTCTCTAAAACATTATCTAAAGTAGATTGATTTGAGTAAAATGTTTAAAGTACACAGGCAACAACAAGTCAACAAGACACTGATTTCCTGGGGCCTGAAAACGGCTTTGTAGTTCGTGTAGAACTAATTTTCTGTTGAGCTCGTCTGCCCCGCGTAAACTACAACGGAAACAAGATGGCGGCGCCCGCGACAATTTCCGGAATAAGGTCAAAAGAGCTCGTGATAGAATGTAAAAAAACAGACGTTGCTATGGAAATCCGCCATGTTTGCTGTCGGTGTGCTAAACTTACATAGAAAAACATTAGCAAAACAATGTAAAAAAGGGAACAAAAAATCCATGGAAGAACCTGATAAACTTCTGGGTCACTTCTGGTAAATGCGTTTATCAATATATAGTGTTAGAATACTGTTAAATTGATGCTAAGTTTAGTATTTAGCATCTTAAAATCTCCATTGATCTAACATTGGGCTAACAATAAATTCTGTTATGTGTGACGTCACGATCCCAAGCTCAATAGACTTTAAAGGGCCTATGACGGGTTGAGCTACTCATTTCACTAAAATGTATGTCAGATAAATATATTTCACATTTTGCCAAGATACTTCACAAATTTTATCCCAGTTTAGCAATTTTTTAGGTTTTTAATTTCACTTCCTGGTTGTAAATGATGACATCACACTAGGGAAATTACCATAGCAACCACCTGTAAACTGGGCCAAAACTCATCTTATGTTGCAGATTTTTAAAATGTGTACACATAAAAATAGATGTGAACACCTTTTTTGTTGAATTAATGAATAAAGGGTCAAACAAGTAGTTTATTTTGTGTAAATTATGCATAACCTTTGTCTCCCCAGTGTGATGTCATCAGTTTGTTGACTTCCTGTAACTTTCTACAGATTTTTCAACTTTTCTCCACAAACGGCCACTTGAACTATCATTTTAATTTATAACAACTATTATTACATCACACAAAGACAAAATTAGAAAATCATGAAAACCTGTCATACGCACTTTAATTGTATTTCTAGAAGACCTATACCTCTGAATAATCTGACGTAAAAACACACACAATAATCTTGTTAGAGTAAGTCCGCCGTCTCGCTCTGACAGATGTGGAGTGACAGAGTGAATGCCCGTCTAATTTGCTGCTGATTTTGATTCAAAGCGACGCAGCCTTGTGGCCGCCCTGCAGCGTGCCGTGAGCGAACTACATCAATACAAAGGTCTCATAACTTCACATCGCAGAACCAATAATTCACATTTCCAAACTCTCCTATAGCTAAAGCCACTCCGATCGATAGGCCGTCTCCTTTTAATGTCCCGCTCTCTGGCAGGTTTGCACAGTAAGGTCAATAAGATTAAAGCAATAATATATGGCCTTGGAAGAATATTCAAGAGTGCAGCACAGCCAGACGTGGGTCGATGCGATGGTTACTGATGGGGATATTTCTGAGAGTGTGAGATGTCAAAGATTCATGGAAATAAAGGCTAAGCTGTAAAGATGTCCAAGTGTGCTTATGAAACTGTCGTCTTGTGGGGTGGGTAAGCAAGTAAGTTGTAGACAAAGAGACTGACAGAAATAGAAAAGGTCTGACCAGGGCTGCGACGATTCATCGGAATAATAATGAGCCATTGTGTTGTGATAATCGGTATGTGGAGTAAAGAGACTGTAAAACATGCCAGAAATGTTTTATTGAGAAATGGGCAACGTTATTAAGTCTATTATTCATCAATTTTCTCTAAAGCTGTGTTTCCCAACCAGCGGTATGGGGACCCCTAGGGGTACGTGAGGAATTACCAGGGGGTACTTGGGATGGTTTCAGGCTTTAAATGAAGATGAAATGTACTTTTATCTGAATAAAAAAGTGTCAGTAGTTGTAAATGTACCATATTTTTGAAGTATCCTGGACCATAAATATAATCAAAACAGAAAATATAAAAGTAATAATTGACTATATTTGGCTAATAAACCCATTTATTTATTAGTTAAGGGGTACTCCAAGTGTGAGAAAAGCTTTAGGGTTTGGGAACCAGTGCATTAAAGGCTTTCACTCCAGAAATTAGCAATTATTTTTAAATAGTCAACTGTCACTGATTTCTTTTGATAAATTATTTGTTGACTTTTTAAATACACTATCAACCAAATGATGGTAGAGATAGAAAATATTGACAAATTATGTTGAAATCTTTTTTGACAGATCGTCGGACTGGGGGGTGTCCCCGGGGCACAGGGCAGAGAAGGGCACTTCATCATGTTTTTTTAAAAAATCATTTTCCTATGCTCTAATCCAGTGGTTCCCAAAGTGGGGGTCAACAATATTATTTAAGAACAATCTATTTGCACTACCACATTTGCACATTGCACTATCTACCAACTGTACATTCTGTATATAGTGTTAGTCTATCTTAGTCTATTTTATTCTTAATTTTATGCATGCCTTTTTATATATTTTTTATATTTTATCCATTGCTTTATGTTGCAACTACGCCAAAGCAAGTTCCTATGTTTGTGAATTTCACTAACAATGGCAATAAACCACTTTCTGATTCTGATTCTGAGTTATATAAAGTAGATTGATTTGTGTACAATGTTTAATGTCCAATAACAAGCCAAGAATGCAGTGATTTCCTGGGGCCTGAAAACAGCTTTCTAGTCGTGTTGTTCTGTTGAGCTCGTCTGCCCCATGTAAACTAATACAACGGAAACAAGATGGCGGCGCCCACGACAACTTCCAGAATAAGTTGAATAGTCCAGATGACAATAACGATTATCACAGGAATTAATCATTATTTTTACCTTTATCTGGTTAAGATTTTCTTTTAAAAATGTGAATGTACAGAAAACTAAATGATTATTAGTTGTTGCACTGGTGGACACAATCGCACTTATAACTTCACAAGCGATACAAAATGCATTACTTTGATGAAATGCGTGAAAAGCAGATGTGAACTCCCTTTGGTTTATGCCTGTGACTTGTGAAAATAACACATTTTGTTTACGTTACATTTAGTTAAACTGTATTTAATCTGAAAGCAAAACATGGACTTGTCTGTGTCGCTGTAGAAGGTGTAATCGACCCAATAAAAACATGTTTGGCAGAGCGGTTAGATCCACTCCCTCACAGGCTGAAGGTGTGACTCCAGCTCCCACATCAATGACTCTTGTTGTGTCCTTGGGTAAAACACTTAACCCGTCTCACCCCCAGTGTCTGTGAGCTCTGGTGTGAAAGTGAGTGTGAGTGTGAGTGTTTCCTCGATGTAAAGTGCCTTGAGTGTTTGTTTAAATGTGACCAGTGACACTTTATTTCACGGTATTATCATCTAACAAACTCCTAATTTGCATAAATGTAGTAAGTGGTTCATTCAATGTTCATTTGCATTTATTCTGTCCTTTAATTAATTAATGTCTTATTTATTCTTATTTATTATTTATTCTACATAACCTAATTATTTTGCTAATTAGGCATTTACTATCACTTCCAATTTAATAAACACCTTATTATTGCTTATTAGCACAATGTTAGGGCATTTCTGTGATTTAATTATGATCCTAATATGCTTTTGGTAATAATTGTGCTGTTAAGGGCAGTACCAAAAGCCCGTTAGGATCATTGTTTTACCATGTGATTGTTTTAACCATTTAAACTATCTGTGCCTTAATAAAGCATGAACAAAGACTTAATACATAGTGAACAAATTGTTTATTAAAAACAATTCTATTACTTTAACCCAAATTCCTAACCCAAACCTTAAAGTGCGTATGACGGGTCTAATTTTGACTTCATTCGGTGTATTAATACTTTGTGTAAATACAAATTATAGTTTTACACCAATCAAGTCGCTATTTGTGGAGAAAAGTTGAAAAAATCTGTTGACAGTTACAGGAAGTAAATAAATTGATGACATCACGCTGGGGAGACAAAGGACATG
Organism: Rhinogobius similis; assembly: GCA_019453435.1. Classification (NCBI taxonomy): domain Eukaryota; kingdom Metazoa; phylum Chordata; class Actinopteri; order Gobiiformes; family Gobiidae; genus Rhinogobius; species Rhinogobius similis. The sequence goes on along the minus strand of CM033628.1, from coordinate 9,490,327 downwards.
CAAAAGTTACACAAAATAAACAACTTATTTGACCTTTTAAACATTAATTCAACAAAATAAAGGTGTTCACATGTGTTTTTCTTTGTCAAATGAACAAAATCTGTGACATTAGATGAGTTTTGGCCAGTGCACAATGTGGTTGCTATGGTAATTTCCTAGCGTGATGTCATACTTTACAACCAGGAAGTAAAATTTAAACCTAAAAAACAACTAAACTGGGGTTAAATTTGTAAAGATTTTAGTAGAAATTTGAATATATTTATCTTAACTGCATTTTAGTCAAATGTGTATTTCAACCTGTCATAGGCCCTTTAAGCACTTACTGATCCTGAATGGTGCTTCATAAACTATTTGTTCATTGTGAATTAAGTCTTTAGCCAAATTAGGATGTAGTTATTATAAAGTGGTACTGGATTTTCCTCAGTGAACTCATCTATGTTTCATTTATCCAGTTAAAGGTTTTTTTATTGCCCAAAAGTACTATTTGCTGCACGTCTCCAGACATCTGTTTTATTCCATCTCCAGGAGAATAGAATGTTTCCTCCGCCAACAAACGACACAGTGCCCCTTTAATTGCTGAACATTTTCTTGGGAACACTTTATAATAACTACAGTATACACTTTAAATAGCCTTATTAAAGCATGAATAAATACTTAAACCAGGGGGGACAGGGCCTTCTCTGTGGTTGGCCCTAACTCTGGAATGCTCTGCCTCCCCACGTCCCAACGGCCCCCACAGTGGAGTGTTTAAAGTGCCTCTGACAGGTTGAACGACTCATTGGACTAAAATGCAGTTAAGATAAATATATTTCAAATTCTGCCAAAATCTTTACAAATTTTACCCAATTTTAGCCATTTTTTTTAGGTTTTCAATTTTACTTCCTGGTTGTAAATGACGACATCACGCTAGGAAATTACCATAGCAACCACACTTTACACTGGGCAAAAACTCCTCTAATGTCACAGATTTTTTTATTTGACAAAGAAAAACACCTTCATTTTGTTGAATCAATGTTTAAAGCGTCAAAAAAGTAGTTCCTTTTGTGTAAATTATGCATAACCTTTGTCTCCCTAGTGTGATGTCATTGATTTGTTTACTTCCTGTAATTTTCAACATATTTTTCAACTTTTCTCCACAAACAGCGACCTGATTGGTGTAAAACTATAATTTATATTTACAAGAGATATTAATACACTGAATAAAGTCAAAATTAGAAAAACATGAAAACCTGTCATACGCACTTTAAGTCTCGTCTTAAGACACACTTTTAATCTCTGGCTTTTAACGCCACGTGAGTTGTGTGATCCTCTGTGTTTTAATTTGTTTTAAGACATTTTATTGCTTTTATTTATGCATTTATTTACTGCTTTACTGCTTATTGTTTTTAGGATTGGTAAAATTGCTTTTTAAAAATGATTATTATGGTTGTCATTCTGTTTCTGTGCAGCACTTTGGAAACTGTTTGTAAAATGTGCTATTTAAATAAAGATAATTGGATAATTCATAATTAACAAACAGTTTGATAAAAATGATTCAGGTTTTGTAAGTATTGAATGAATACTCTAACCCCAACCTCTTAATTAGTTACTAGTTACTATTCCTGAGTCATTCTTAATACTGTTTGTTAATTCTGAAATCATACTTTGATCATTCTTTATAAAAGGACACATATTCTGCTCCAGTGACTTTTTTGAGCTTTTAACCATGTTCTAACATTGTTCCGTCATCAAAAACTGCACTTAATTTCATTCACATTTATTTTTTATTGAGTCCTGGCTAGAAAATCCGAGCATCAAAAATACGTCCTGCTGAACTCCCTGACATTTTTTCAGATCATATACATCACTTATCCGAGAATCTTCTGCTGTTTTTAAGTCCTTAAATCATCACCAGACATGTTCTAAGCATTTCCGCAGTCTAAACACTACAACTCGTAGCCTGAATAGCATCTCACGGAGTCCCTTGAGTAATAACATAACCAAATTGTGTAAGCACTATGCAGCCAGTAGATGGAGCCTAAGCACAGAAACTCCCAGAGCAAACAGCAGAGACACAGATGTACATTTTGTTTATTATATATATATATATATATATATATATATATATATATATATATATATATATATATATATATATATATATATATATATATATATATATATATATATATAATAAAAAACATGAGATGGCAAACATATTTAAAGGCTAATACCAATACAAAAAAAAGCATAATATTTTGCCTTTACTGCTCATAAAAGTGTTGTTATTATAAAGTGTTACCAATGTGCTTATGATTTTGAACTGGAGCTTAATGTTTGAAATGAAAAATGACCCAGGGAGAGTAGCTGATGCAGCACAGAAGATGCTAATGAGGATTTAAATAAACAATACACATTATCATTATCAGGTACATTTAGGACCAGTTCATTATACCACCAAAATACAGAGGAATGTATCACAAAGTTTACTTACAGTTAGAAGCTTTCTCTTTGGAGGAGTTCTTTTTAAACGACTATGACTGTCCTCTTTTGACTGTTACAGATAATACGGCATCTGTTGGACTTTCCCAGACCCACATGAACTCGCAGTGAACCAGAATAAAGACTGGCAGACTGTGTTAATGAAGCCAAAAGGTTCTCTCCGGGCGTTTTGGCGTCAGTCCATTGTCCAAACACAAGCACATGGCGATGGACTGGTGACTCGCAAAAAGCCCCAAGACCAATATCTGTGAGCATGAGTGGTCTGTGGTCAGTCACAGCATAGAGGGAATATCAGAGGAACTAAAAACTACTGAGACAGAACCACATTTCAAATTGGCGCTTGTTTGAGCTGTAATTTAGATTTGGAACATTTGATTTTTACCAGTTCCAGTTGGATATTCAGACAATAGTAGAAAAAGGCAATCACAAAGAAATGGCTGACACAAACTGAACCAACAATCAAAGAATAGACGCAAATAGTGACAGACATTTGTGATATGGACTAATTGGGACTTAAATTGTGTATGACAAGTTTTTATGATTTCCTTTTTACTTTATTTGATGGGATAATATGAATGTTTTACACAAATCAGGTAGAGGTTTGTGAAGAAAAGTTTAAATAAATAAATAAAAATGACAGGAAATGGAGCAGAGTTCTACATATATCCATCAGTTATTGCACAAGTTTTATGTTCCGAGTGCATAGTTTTAAAGTCAAGTTGTTAAAATAATTAGCTGTGCTTTGTTAAAAAAACAACAACAAAACGTTAGTACTTCCTGGCAGCCACAATTTCCCCATCAATAAGAATTTGCCTGAGAGATATTAGTACATTTTTCAATATATTTTTGTGCAAAAAAGAGTAAGGAATGGACTGACAAACTTAAACTTTGTTGGGTTTTGACTATTCATTTTTCAAAGCTGAAGTAAGTACAAACTGATCCTGATTCATCCCAGAATGGTTGATTTGACTGAAATTAAGTGCTTTCTTTTTATATTTTACTTTCCCAGGAGCTTTATTGATTGTTTTCTTTTATCAGATGATGGACATAAAGAAATTAAAAAAAGAAAAATTCAAAGCAGCGCATTAGAAGTACAGATTTATTCATCCTATTCATGTATACTCTCCACGTTTTTCCCCACTGTCGACGTTATTGGCGCTCAAAATGGCAGTCAATTGCACACTTGTCTGTGTTTCCTCCTACAGCCTCGGCTCTTCATGCGTCAAACGGCCCGTACTCTGCACTCGTGTCGGTGTCAGTAATGCCTAAGCCGCCTGCGTCATTCACCAATACGAATCTGTCACGCTGCCGAACCGAGCCAACACACAACACATAAGGTAAGACATCGCGGTGCATCTCATTATCCCGGCACATGTTTGCAGATCAGCACCATCGACTGTCGGCACAAGGCTAGGAACATATTAGGTTGTCATGTAAGACGCAAAGACGCTTTTGGGAGGACAAATAGGAAAATATTTATGTAAAAGGAGGTTAGAGACATGTGTTTTTGTGGGATTAAACAGGGAGGGAAACGTGTTGGATCATATGACGGCCAAGGACAAATCATCCCATTAATGGTATGTGGGAGTACAGGTGAATCAACTTTCCAAAACATGAATTATCCGTCATCCAAACACATGCGTGTGTTAGGTCAATTGGCAGCTCTAAATTGCCCCAGTGAATGAACGTGAGAGTGAATGGTGTCTGTGTGTCTATTGACGTGTTTCCCCCCGACCAGTCCACCGTTTCGGTTAATGGTGGACTGCCATGGGCCTGCTACATGAACACCTAAACTTGAGTAATGTTTTCTTCATAAATAAAATCTAAATCATACTTCAGTTACACTTTTTCTTCCTGCGGTCGATCTCCCCAATTCATAAAAAATGTGTTTAGTAATTACACAGTGCTATAAGACATGGATAAAACTTGGATAAACAGGACACATCTTCTGTTTTTTCGTCTTTTTTTTCTGCATTTATTTAACTTTTCTGGACCTCTACGCCACATTTTAACATCTCTCTATGAAATGCATTGGGTTTGTATAGAGTTAGCTGCTGTATGCACAGAAAAAAAGATTACTTGGGGTCTAAATGAAAGTGCCGTGCATCTTAAACAAGAAAAAACTGATGCTAAAGCACACTAGCTTTGTTTTGCTAACTCTGTCAGGTCAATAAACAAGATCAAGTCAGCGTTTAAATGATTATTTAATCTTTTTATCTGCCTTTTGCCGTTTTGCTCTCTTCTGAGTCTGCGTTCTTTTTTGTTCTCTCTCGTCCAATCAGCTAACTCTTAACTGGTCCGGCCGCTTTGGAGAGCCAACACCCTTTGGGAGCTAGCACCTCTTACGGCCCCCTTCGGAACCCTCAAACGGGGCGGTACGGTTCACTTTTGTTCAGTGAAAACACCTCGGGTTGTCCCGCTCCGCGTCGTTCTGCGCTAATGGAAACATAACTTAAGTCTCTGTGTTATCCCTGCAACGAGCTGGCCCCTGTCCAGGATGTACCCCGCCTAAGGCCCAAAGTCACTGGGACAGGCTCCAGTCAATTCAATTTTATTTTCACAGTGCCCTAAATTACAACAACAGTTGCCTCGATGGTCCACAGGTAGAAAGCAGTTTAAATAAACAATGTTCAAGAGAATTCAGCAAATGGATAACTCTCCCAGAGCATCTCCTGTCCTTGACCTTCCTTCTTGGCAAGGAAAAGCTACAAAAAACCCTGTAGGAAAAAGTACAAACCTTGAACGAGAACCACAGTGAAGGAGCGATCTTACTCCCACGGACGGACAGGCTGCAGATGGTCCAGGACTGACACATCCATTTGGAGCCAGAACCCCTCAGGACGAAGGAAGGTGGTTCATCTAGTGAGAGAGAGTCCCTCCAGGCAGATGAGGTGCAGTCCATCCAGTGTTGAATTAAAAATATACAGTCAAACTAAACTGAATTATTACTTCTAAGCCTAGAGTTATAATGGTAAACAATTTATGCATTAGTTTCTGAAAATTATCACTAGATAAGAACCAGACATAACATGAGGTGCATTCACTTTTTCTTGGACCAGTTTACTTCTGATTTGGTTCAGTTCTAGAGCTGGTTTAGTCCTGGTCAGGTTCTGTTGAGGATTTAGTCCTGGTTTGGTTCATGAGGTGTATATAAACTTTTTGTGCCGTTAGACACAAAAAGTTAGACACAGTTAGACAAAAAGTTAACTTGTTCAGACATTATCTATTGTCTGTCTTGTATTTGTCCGTGGGCCACATGAGAGAGTGGGAATCTCCGGATTAAAAAAGTTAGACGCAGTTAGACACAAAAAGCCTTGTAATTCCTTTGGACTCAATTAAACAAAGCACGTGAGGTCATCAAAAAAGCTATGTTCCAGTTTGAGCCCAGTTTACTTCAGACACAGACTTGATTTGGTCTTGTTTTAGTCTTGGTTTAACCCTGTCCATGTCTAGTTCTGAGTTTAGTCCTAGTTTAGTCCTGGGGAAGGGACAAACTCAACTGTCCTAGTATCCAAACTCAATTGAAATCATCAGAGTATCACAAAATATGTCTTAACTGCTATTTCTAAGCTTATAAAATAAAAAAGAGCTTGTGTGAAAAGATGCAACAAGTGTTCGCGAAGATATCATTTGGTTAGAGCTTGATACGATTTGTCTCCGTTTAACTTTCCATCATATTTCTACCAAAAAATGCTACTTCTGCCTCGTTCTGGAGGCATTAAAGCTTTAAGATGATGCAGCGAACAAAATGACTGCTGACTTTGCAAAGTGCCGGTTGTCAGATGAGCGGAGCTGGAGTCTTGTCGAAGTATTTTGTCGACTACCATGTAAATAGAGATGTTACTTTCCCACTTAAGAAACGCTGAGCAGCACTGACCGCCTGCTGCGCATTTCTACAGGATTATAATGGTCTTTCCTAATCCCGCGAGGATAACACACGGCGCTCCTGTAAGTATAGTAAGTATGTTTATGAGTTGGTGCGAGTTTAACAAAGCAAACTTATTTTAAAACTTCATGATCCAATACGTTAAAGTTGCTTAGAACAATTCAGGGGATTTGGGAAGGTAACTCATCTGATTTCTGCGTTTCCTGATCTCGTATTTGTCCGTGGGCCACATGAGAGAGTGGGAATCTCCGGATTAAAAAAGACAGCGGGTGGCAAACACTCTGCCAATTTAACATAAAGGCAGCTGAATCAAGTTTCTCTTTGAAGCTTACGATGTGATATATTTATTTATCTTTTTTGACTCCAAAGAAGCTTCAAAACCCAAACCAGTACAAGTCAATACGAAGTTACAAACTGAGCTGGAGACAGGTCACAAGTTTATGGTGGAATTTGGTCTTTTACTGTCAGATTTGCACATTTGTTGTCCTGGTTTATGTTTATTGTCTCTTTAAAATACTGGGCCTGTCCACATGGAACAACATCTGGCACAAAGTTCAACGTCTTCTCTGGCAGCAGAAATAACAAATGTGAATTCATTATTTTCACAATAGTTTCGAAAACTTGCCACTGTTCAAGCCCAAAGATGTGATGTGAACTGAAAGGGAAATAAGACCAATATGTGAAATGGATGTAGCGAATCTATTATAAACAAGTATACGATAGTAATAATATAAAGTAATAGTATAAGATTGGATAAGTCTGTCAAAAATGATTCTCCAACAGAGTTATACAAAGCCCTACTCTCTGAAATTATGATATAATAATCAATAACATCAACAGCCAACATTGCCAAAATTAAAGGTGTCTAAACCAGACTTGGAGAGACTTATCCATGCATTTGTCTCCAGTAGGTTAGACTACTGCAACGGCCTGTTCACTGGTCTCTCCAAACGAGCTGTAAAACAGCTGCAGAACATCCAGAACCTGCTGCTCGGGTCCTGACAAGTACCAGGAAGTACGATCACATTAGTCCTGTGCTCAGGTCTCTGCACTGGCTTCAGGCTCAGAGACTTTAAAGCAGCTCTGCTTGTGTTCAAGTCTCTCCACGGCCAAGCACCAAAGTACATCTCTGACATGTTAGTGCCACATGAACCATCTCACACTCTGAGGACCTCAGTCAGGACTAAACATGGACTGGCCCCCTGCTGGTGCCAGAGTCAGGACTAAACATGGACCGGCCTCCTGCTGGTGCCAGAGTCAGGACTAAACATGGACCGGCCTCCTGCTGGTGCCAGAGTCAGGACTAAACATGGACCGGCCTCCTGCTGGTGCCAGAGTCAGGACTAAACATGGACCGGCCTCCTGCTGGTACCAGAGTCAGGACTAAACATGGACCGGCCTCCTGCTGGTGCCTAGAGTCAGGACTAAACATGGACCGGCCTCCTGCTGGTGCCTAGAGTCAGGACTAAACATGGACCGGCCTCCTGCTGGTGCCAGAGTCGGGACTAAACATGGACGGGCCTCCTGCAGGTGCCAGAGTCAGGACTAAACATGGACCGGCCTCCTGCTGGTGCCTAGAGTCAAGGCTAAACATGGACCGGCCTCCTGCTGGTGCCTAGAGTCAGGACTAAACATGGACCGGCCTCCTGCTGGTGCCAGAGTCGGGACTAAACATGGACGGGCCTCCTGCTGGTGCCAGAGTCAGGACTAAACATGGACCGGCCTCCTGCTGGTGCCAGAGTCAGGACTAAACATGGGGAATCAGCATTTCAGCTTTTTGCAGCTAAAATCTGGAAGAGTCTCCCTGAAGATGTGAGACAGTCCTCCACTCTGACAATGTTTAAATCCAGGCTAAAAACAGTTCTGTTTAGACGTGCAAACGACTGAAAGATCTATCTGCACTCTTCTCTTTTAAAGCACTTTATTTTATTATTTTATTAACTTTATTATTCTGTGTGTCCTTTTTGTGTTTTGTGATTTTAATGCAACTTTTCCTGTTATGTAAAGCATTTTGAATTGCCTTGTCTATGAATTGTGCTCTACAAATAAACTTGCCTTGCCTTGCCTAATTGATGAATGCAAACTATATAAGAGCAGAGAACTTATATTTCTCTGCTCCAGAATCATTTTGAATACGCACAATTGACAAACGCTTATGTGTTGGTATCTCAATTGTACATGTGTTGTGAGAAAATGTCACGTAACTATATGTTTTATTAATTCTAATGAATGGAATGGTCACTTATATGTCACAGGAGCTGATGTGAATATTGTGTCTTTTGGCTAATCTTGACAAGTGTTAAGACGAACCTTGGCCAAAAGCTACATCCTCTGGGCTAATCTTTCTTTATCAACTCGACCTTGCTCTGTTTTTGCGCTCACTAAACTAGTTCTTAAAACGTCCCACCTTTGGGGTATATAAGGATGTGTTTTATCATTGTTCAAGCTCTTTTTGCTTTTTAAAATTGTGGAGGGACATAATTTATGCCTGTGCACACATAAAATAAACTCTTTTCAATCCAAAGAGACGGAGCTCCGTTTCAGCTCTTTATCTTTGATAGAAAATCCACAACACAATCATAATTTATTACTAGTTTGCTGTTTCAATGACTGTTAAAATGTGTTATTTCTTAATTGTGAGGCTAATTGGTTATTTACTGTACAGGAAAACAAATACAAAAGCATATATGTATTTAATGCCACCAGGGTTAAAGCTTTCCTGGAAATTAAGTCTACTGTTTTTAATTTATATTGAAGGTGCTAAAAAAGTGCCTGGAGAAAAAACCATTCAGACGCAGGGAAGGGCTGCACACTCTACACAAAAAGCCCCACCCAGTCCAGGAATTGAACCCAGGACCATCTTGTTGTGAGGTGGGAATAATCTTATACCAACAAAATCACAGGGCAGCATTAGTTCCCGTGCACTTATCGACGATGGGCTTAAACCTTAAAGCCTGTGAGTGAGTGGTCTTTAGCAGAAATCCCTCCCGGTCATTTCCAACTGAGCGTATCAGATCTGGGCGTGTTGCTATGACAACCGGCGGTACAAATCTGGTAACCCCGTCAGCGATTGGTCGGCAGAGGTGGAAACAACAAATTACTGATACTCAAATTAAACAATTAAGGTGATCTGAATTGTTGTTGTTGTTGTTGTTTTTTTTTTCTTTTTTTTTTTCGTTTTAGAAGCGTAATAAATAAATACAAGTGCAGGCAATAAAAAAAAAATAAAACCTGATCATAAAACTAAATATTAAATAAAATGTAACATTATGAAATTTCAATAAATATCATGTATTTAAATTGAGGTACACGTGTGTAAAAATGCACCAACAAACAGGAAATATTGTCTGATTTCTTACATATTAACTGTTTAGAACATATAAGCATTAAAATGTAAAAAACAACAACAACAAAAACAAACAAAAGCTTCCTTCAAGAGAACAATTCAAGAGACACGACAGAAAAGTTATAGAAAATCACACTTGATGAGGAAGGGCTTTGTACTTAATTTTGCCATGGCCCCCAAATTCCTAGGTCCGCCACTGCATTTAAAGGAATTGTATGTAATTGTAGCAGTAGAAAGTCACCTACATAATCCCATGGAAATAGAAAGTCAGAACCGTACTTCAGAACATTCTGCATCATGGAGATATATACATGTACAGGTCAGGTCTGTGGAGATGCAAGTCTATTCACAGCAAGGACACTTATACTTTTATGCATTTTAGTGCAATAAAGCCACCCAAAATAAAGAAACAAAATACATGTATCATGCTTTTGTTTTAGTCTATTTCTTGGCTAAAAACTGTACACACTGTGCCTTTAAGTAAAAGTACAGTTTCATGGCTTGAAATGTACGCAATTAAAATTCTGTAATATTAAAGTATAAAGTGTGCATGAAAAATTCCACTCAAATTATAGGTTACAAGTTACTTTTTATGATCACATTTTAAATCAGTCTTTTATAGAAAGCGTTAAAAACAGTTTATAGCTGAATTAAGTCTAACCCACAATCAAAGCTAATGCAGTGATGTTAATGTATTTGTGGTTTTAGAAAGAAGAAACCGCGATGAGACCTACTGTAACCTTTTAAATATAAAAAAATCACATGAAGGAACCAGATCGATAGAAATTGATGCGATCTTATCAATTTCCATCCCTGCTTCTGGGAAATCCATTTCTATTAGAATTGTGACCAGCAGGTCTGCTTTACTGTAATTGATAAAGACAAATGTTTTGCCGGGCAGGAGAGGCAGAGGTCGCCCCAGACTCCAGTGATCAGATCAAGAGATGGACAGGAGCAACTCTCACAGAAAACATGCACATGAGAGAGTCTGTACGAAACTGAGAAGCATCAGACGTGAAGGAGCTGAAGCAGAATTCTGTATGTGACCACTTACACTCAGTTCAGCTGGATATACAGGATTTATTGTAGCTTTTATGTTGTTTCTCTCTCTTTTTTACTTTTACAGTTTTTCTCTTTTGTTTTGACACATTTTTGAAACTTAGTATAGTTTGATCACTTCAAATTAAACAAGAATTTCACACATGAATCAAACAGGGCCAAAACATAAAGAGTGAATAGACACATCCCATAGACATTATGTATGTCAAGTGTAACGTTGGTGTAAACAAGAACATTTACATTCATTCATTCATTTTCTACCTTGTTCCTCTTAGGGGTCGCGGGTGACTGGAGCCTATCCCAGTGACTTTGGGCCTTTGGCGGGGTACACCCTGGACAGAGGCCGACTCATCACAGGGTTTACACCAAGACATGGACAGACATGCATTCACTAAGGTCAGTTAACCTACACATGCATGTCTTTGGACGGTGGGAGGAAGCCGGAGAATGTTGTTCTGGTCTGGGATTCGAACCCACAACCTCCTTATTGAGAGGCAGGAGCTCTAGCTGCTCTGGCTCCGTGCACCCCCAACATTTACATTACATATTGCAGTGCTGTATATTTGCTTTTCTGACGTCTCTTAATTTTGTTCTTCATTAATATTTTAATAAAATCAAATCTATTTTGAAAGTCTAAACGTACACATGTAATTAAATGATTTCATGTTTCAATATATCGACTGGTCTCAGACAAAAAAACATAACTCATCCAGCTCCAAATTCATAATGTGCGGAGCTGTTTCGCAGACTGCACTAAACCAGAGAGAGCAGGACCAGAGTCAAATGAACGAAAGAACGCATAAAACACTTAACCAATTATTGAGAGTTTTGATGGTAAAACCTGCTTTTGAGGGGCAATTTGTTCAATGTTGTTCAGTTTAAAGTGTAAATCTACATTTTCCTGGGGGGGTGTCTGGTCAGGGTTTTGTGTGATCTGTTTTGCAAATGTCAATTCTGAATGGAGAAGTGTGTTTTAAACCACTATTTTATACTTATACTTTGTTTTTTGTTTTACTCAAATGTTATGAGTCATATTTTGGCCCTCTTTCCGGCTCCTTTGGTAAACAAACAGGCAGGTTGAACTCTCGTTTCCTTCCTCATGTCTGACATAACTGAATGCTAAGTGAGTGCGACCTCCGTGGTGCGTATGGCAGCTCCAGACACCACCAGCTGCTCAGGGCTTTCAGGGCGCTGATCTTTATTTCAAATCCCTGATGCCGAGAGATTTAAATTTCAGATTAAGGAGCGCTGGAGTGAAATATTTATTAGTCAAATATTACAGATAGTAACATTAAGAAAAGTGGCTGGATCCCCACTGACAACACAGCGTACTGTCATTCAGCAAACACTTCCCACACCCAGTATTTTAATCAAAGGTACTCTGTAACTTTTCCGGAAGTCGTCCGCTACTATTTCTGCCTCAACAAAGCATGAAAAAAGACTTAATTCATAGTGAACAAATAGTTTATTAAGAATGATTCAGACTTGGTAACTTTTTAGCTAATACTCTATTAAGTAGTTACTAATCCTGAATCATGCTTAGTTAACTGTAGTTTACAGTGAATTAAGCATTGTTAAGGCTAATTAAGGCGTAGTTATTGTAAAGTGGTATGGATGTCATTACTTTGAATGTTACACAGTATGTTATTAAAACAAAAACAAATCATCAAAAACAAATCTGAAGTTGAATTTAGCTTCATTCACACTTGTTTGATGAATCTTGTTTATGAGGTTCTCTAATTCTGGGCCTCAGAAAAACACTTGGCTCCAAATATCCCAGATTTGTGAAGTAGCAGATCTGGATGCCTCTTGTGCTGTTTTTAAGCCCACAAATCATCACTCATGAGCATTTCTGCCATCAAATCAAGTTAATTACAGATTATACAGTATTAGCATGTTATGGCGAGCTAGTTTTGGTTTATTTTGCCATAATAATTCCCTCCAGCAGATGAATTAAGTAAAAGACACTCAAGTGCGTGTTTAAAGGTCAATAATAATACCAAAGCTAAAGTGTAGAAAAGTAGTTATAAAAGTATGAATAACATGATAACACAGAACAAAAGTTGAACAAACAGGGTACGGTATATACAGTAATTGACTTTTTCCAGGAGCACAGCGCTGCATTGATTAAAGCCCCATGTCTCCGATGTTTCAACACAAGAGTAATTTTAAAGCTTTAGCTACACATTCACGACTCGATATGGCAGGGGGCACCTTCGCTCTTATACAATCTGTTCCCTGAATGGAAGAAAAATAGTGCAGCCAATCCCTCCTCAGGTGCATTAGAATTAGCAGAGGAAGGTGGTAATTTGATTTGGCCTATGCAAATTGGGTATTTTCAGTCAGTCACTCAGCCGGGGAAATAATTTAGAAGAAACCTTGACAATCTGGGAGCGAGGCTGTGCTTTTTACCATCTTGAAGTGAAACCGCAAAATGTCCTTAATGACTTTATGGGAAAATGAATGCGAAAGTGGCTGCACCAACGTAATGTCAAAGCGCAGGATTCAGTGTTTTATAACTGGGGAAGCACCAGTTTAATGGACTTGTGCGCAAACAATGTATTTAAATATATTTTAGATTAATGGCTGAGGTTAGCAATGTATCTGGGACATAAAACCCCTGCATTAGGAACAAGATGGATCCCTGATCTAGATCTTTTTGCCGGAAGAAAAGATATAAAGATATCACAGAAAAGAGGGTGACACATAGTGAACTGTCTCAAGATCTTTACCCAAATAACAATGGGCAACAGGGCATACTATTTGAGGGAATAACCATGGGATTGTAATGAACATAATTATGATGTTGGAAATGCTCATAATGGGCCTTTAAAGTGACACATCACAGAGGTCGGATCACGCTTTTGAGGAAGGTGACATGACCACCGAAAGTCAAGGTAAAATGTCAAAATAAAAAAAACAAATACTTGTCTGAAAAAAAAGAACAAATATATATAAAAAATAGCAGGAGACCTCCTGAGCCTGTGATGTCAAGTCATCAAGAGTTTTTGTGAGGCTTAGAGAAGGACCAGAGAAGACAACATTCTAAACAGGATTAATAAAACAACCATGAATGAAGCTAATTATATCTCCATGTGTTTTTTTTTTTTGTTTTTTGTTTTTTTTATGAAGGAATAACATGGTTTACAGCTCAGAAATGCTTATTTTGTCCCAACCCAGGTCCAGGATATTGCTTAACTGAACATGTTTGATTTATGCTACTATTAATAGATTCAAAAGAGACTCGGGAACTTGACTTGTAAGAGCTTTTACCCGTGTTATATTTATTTCTTCTTACTTCTTCTTTAGCCACATTAAGCTTTTACATACATTTTCACTCCGACAATCACATTTGTGCAAACATGGTGTCAATCTTTACAGTATTTCACCATCAGGCTCAATAAATCCAATTGTACATGAAGGTCGATGGAGATGAATCAAAGACTTAATCCACAGAGCGAGTGTCCTTCTGCGGCCCCCCTCTGAGCTTTAGGAGGGGCCCCGGGGACCATCACTGCAGATGTGATTAATTGCACTATTAAGCACAATGATTTCCCTTTCAAAGCGTACTGTAGCATTAGCACATGAATGTTCTGCAGCTTAAGTGATGTAGAGAGCGTTTAGATTAGCCCGGGACATGGACAGTGACTGGAGCCAGCGGAAGGGGAGGAAGTGTGGCTGGGTCAAATGTGGTAAGAATAAATATCCATCATCTAAATAATACATCCGCTTTTTCTGAATTTGGGAGAAAAAGAGTGTGGTTTTTGGTTTATGAACGCTTTTGGGTTTCTACAGCTGTAATGGAGATTGTAAAAAAATCAAAATAAAACTAATCTTGGCGCGTGAGGGTGCACGGCGGTAGAATGGTTAGAGCTAGATCTCTGTGGGTGGAGTCTGCATGTTCTCCCCGTGTCACTGTGGGTTCTCTCCAGGTTCTCCGGCTTCCTCCCACCGTCCAAACACACGCATGTATCAGGTCAACCGGCAATGCTAAATTGCCCGTGGAGAATGAATGTGAGAGTGAATCAGAATCAGAGTCAGAATTACTTTTATTTATGCCCAAAGGGAAATTCTTTTTGTTACATGTGCAACCGACCAGTAGTGACAGTAAAGTATTAGAAACAAAATAAGATATATATAAAATAAGAATAAAATACAATAGCTCTACAATGATCAACCCCATTTAACTTAACTTATAAAGTGTCTTTATTAATCAACTAAACCCCTGATATGAACAATAATCAACTAAACCCCCGGTATGAACAATTTACAATAAGCTTAACTCTACTATAGAATGGTTGTCTGTCCATATCTGTGTTAGGCTCCAGTCACCCGCGACCCCTAACGGGTAGAAGAGGAATGAATCTTGATGTTATTGTTCAAGACGTAACATAAATAAAGTGTTATTTATGGCCAAAACACACACCTGCTCCATTTCATTGTAGTCTGCATGACGATATATATTTTATTTTTAAAAAAGAAGAAGAAAAAGAAAGGTATATGTAACCTTGAAACACTTCTCTGACTTGACTGTAGAGTGATACAACAGAGGGACCGGTTGTGATAGAAAGAGCATTCACCTCGGACAAAGTTCTGTTGTTGTGTCGATAGTTTGAATGTGTGGTGAGTCAGTGGTCAAAGTCTGGATCACATAGAATGCTTTGCTTCAGTCAGTCTGCCCCAGGGCACCTGTGGCTGTAGAAATAGTTCACCACCACTGAGTGTGGAGAGAATGAATAATGACACACAGAGCTCAGAGAGGCGTCGACAAAACATTACAAGTGCAAGGCATTATAAAGTCCCCAAACTATTTAGTTTGTATTTTGAAGCATGATAATAATGAAAAGAAAAGGGATTTGTGTGATACAACGAAAGACTGAAGTTCACACCTTGTACTCCTTCTTCTGATTATAATAGACTTTACTTTAACTAGGGGAGTCAATGGATCCCTGGCCCAGAAGAGAGGCATTGTATGGAGAGACAAGGAGAACATGCAAACTCCACACTTAAAGGCCATGTGGCATTTTACCGTGATGTACTCAGAAAAAACTCCAAAAAAACCCAATAAGATTTGATATGATAATGCACTAGTCCCAATACGGTGCTTTTCCACATATGGTCTCTATGTAATGTTGCACATTTTAGTGACAAGACCCTTGAGCTTGTTGTACAACAACACAAACTTGTATTTTAAAGGTCCCATAACATGCAAAATCGACTTTTCAGAGGTTTTAACCTTCCTACAGTGCTATTTGGGCCTCGTATGTTGTGCCCAAAGTGGTTTTTTGATTGATTCCCGCATGTTTTCGCTAGAGAACTGTCTTTTCCGTCCCCCTCGGCTGAGCAGCAGACGGGGGCTCCTCACAAGGATGACGCGCTTCACAAGGATGACGCGGTGTTTAAGCCACGCCTCCAGGAAGCGCGCAGCCGCAGAATAAAAACAGCTAATGCTAATGCTACTCAGTAATTACACGATGGATACGACAGATCGAAGAGTTAGCTTGTTATTTACCAAACGGCAACGTCCGTCGTCGAGGTACTGCATGATCGTCAAACTCCAGGTCAGATCCAGGACGTAGGACTCAGCACGACGCACCGTCAGGACGGATAAAAGGTTTTTTCCCGTGTTTGTGTATCGCTGTTTACTGGAGCACACGGCGCATGCGCATTATCTCCGCTCTAGGCTTCGGCACGAGTTGGGCGGGGACGGCGCGCGAGTTGGGCGGGGGAGGCAGCCTGCTCTCTGTTCGGGGGGTCAGATCTCAGAGTGAGCCGTTTGGTTTTGCAAGGAGGGGGGCCAGTCCAAGAGATGGGTGTTTTTTGGAAACTGTTATGTTATGGATATTGCACAACGCACAATTTTATCAACAAAGCCCTTAGAATAGACTTCTTCAACTGGTGTATCTGCACCCAGCCTATTGTATCTTAGGGTATGTGTGTGTAAATACGTGTGTATGTGTGCATATGCACATAGATGTGTATGTGTGTGTGTGTGTGTGCGTGTGTGTGTGCATATGTGTGTGTGTGTGCATGTACGGGTGTCTATGTGACTGTGGGTGGGTTGCTTGGCTGGTGGGAGGCGGTTGGGCGGGGAATGGCCATGTATGGGAATGTTTTTAATGCACTGTAAAGCACTTTGTGTTACATGCTATGTATGAAAAGCGCTTTATAAATAAAGTTTGATTTGATTTGATTTGATTTGTAAAGGGCAAAATAGCAGAATATGGGACCTTTAACAATATTTTAAGCCGCTCCAATCTATATTAAATATTACTGGCCCATAGAAACCAGGTTTCATCAGTGACAAAACCTCACCCAATGCACTGTTGTAATTTAGGATCTGATCAAACTGACTTGATTATGATGGTCATATTTCAATAATACATGAAAATAATTAGGATAATAAAGAACTTGTTGAATCTGACTCAAGTTATTCTCAGCCTTGATCTTTGTAGCAGGAATAAACTGGTATCACAGAGCCAGGTTTAGCTTCATTACCACGGCTGGGTCATTGTGACATGTTTTGCTCAGATAACTCATGACTCCTGAAGATCTTCTGAGATCACTCAATGCAGAGCAGCCACATAATATCTCACATTTCCTACACTTCAGACAAGGGAGGACAAGCAAGATACTGAGGCTTTACTGTAAACAAACACAAAAGGTGAGCGCCTCAAGGAGTCCACAGTTCTCTTTGTGAAGAAGGCATTTGGAAAGTGCAGGAAATTACTTTCAAAGTGAAACTTGAATGTGAAAGACAGTCAATGAAGGCATCCCAAGGCACTCTGTAATTTGTGCAAATACGCAGGCTTTTTTCCTTTTTTTTCTCCCAAACTTGTCTCGCATGCTTTCATTGACTGTCCTTCACATTCAAGGTTCACTTTGCAACAAATTTTCCACCACAATCCAAGGTATTTATATATTTGTAAGCCTGGTACCAAAGTGCAGGCACACATCAAAACACCCATGCTTTCATTCCCTCCCAGTCACAATTAGTTTAGTTGTGGGTGGCTGAACCAACCCACTATCAGCTTTAGACAGAGTACTCCCTGAGCTCTTTTTTCTTATAGCGCTTTTCCTGACGAACATTGTAATTGTGATAAGATTGGCCATTAGATTCTGTTAAAAAAGCACATTTTAAACACATCTAAGAGCATTAACATTTGCAAGAAGACAATCAACTGCTAAGTGGAAGTCAATACTACAAAGTTTGCAGGTTTTACGCAGAATGAGACGGGACATTTTGTTGTTTACAGGCATAACGTAACATAAATTATGGCATGTTGGCCCCAACACGGTGCACACTGTCAGAGTTGACTTGGGCAAGGACCTTCCCTGAGTGTGATGTGTGATTTAGTGGTGGTGATGGAGAAGACTGTTGACACTGCCAGGCTGCCATGTCTCCGTCACTTAGCCCCTGTGTCTATCACCACTGAGCACCTAAAAGAATGCTGCATTATTTTATTTTCATTTGTAGTATTTCTTTTGTACCAGGCACAACATTAATCCTGTATCATTCCGTCTGATTTTCCCTGAAACGCCTGATGAAAATAACCCTCTAAGACTGAAGCTGTTTTCGAACCATTTAGAGTATTAATTGTTCATTACTGTTATCATGATCGACATCTCTCCATAATTGGGGTTTTAAGGGGCTGTACTTGATTTTTACTGTTTTGAAACATGGAAAACAGAACTAGTTCATGTGCCCGATTTGTAGCATGTAATAAAGTAAAATCTGTGTCGATCCAGTACAGAAGCATCTTTTCGGGTGAAAATGAGACCACAGCGCTTTCTCTCCATCTATTTATAGAGTGTTTTATTAGACCAAAGAAGCAGGAAGTGAATCATGAGCTTAGTTTGTTTGTCTTTACTGTGACGGCAAAACTCTCTCTGGGCTCAAAGACTCATGAAAAGTGCTTATAAACTCATCACTGTAAATATTTAGGATGCTGGGACTGCATTAAGAAAGCTAGCGATACATGTGGCGGATGTAAACACTTTAAAACAAACTAGTTGTGTTTTTTCACATTTCAAAACAGTAAAAATCAGGTACAACCCCTTTAAGGTGACATACTGTAAAGCAGGGGTCTCCAAACTTTTTCCACCGAGGGCCACATATTGAAATATGGACCAAGCGGAGGGCCACAAATCAATCGCGAAACATTTAAAAAAAGCTGCATTTATCTGATGTTTTAAGCACCACCACATCTACATTCAGTCTCAGTGCCTTAATATCAGGTCTGTATTGCACCAAAATGTTAGTTATTTAGGTTGGAATTGTAGATAATCTGAAATGTGCTGTAAATAGTACTTATCAGGACAATGTGGGCCAGTTCACCAGGAAGTCTAAGGGCCAAGAAAAATTGGTCTTAGGGCCGCATTTGGCCCCCGGGCCTGAGTTTGGACATGCCTGCTGTAAAGGATTAGGCGGAAATCAGCGCCCCAATTTTCAACTGGAAAGACAGCAGACTTGTTTAATTTATCGTCAATATCAATTCAATTTTCCAATTTAAAATGTCCAAACTATTAAATAATGTGTCAGATTATAAATAAATAACGGACCAAAGCAGATTATTTCTCCCTTGAATCTGTACACAGTCCAACAAGCTATACACAAAGGAAAATAAGTTTGTTTTGGTAAATATTGGATATTGACTGACTTAGGTTTAATAAATATGAATATCTTTTTCATTTTTTTTCATATGGATTTGGGATATATACATTTGGAATATATTATGCAGCTGCGCTTGGCGGCAGAGAAGCTGAATAATGCACTGAATTTCTTAGCCTATAGCAGCACTTTTTTCCCTCACGTTTTGCATATTCCTCCTCCAGATTGAAACGACAGGTGACCCCGCTTTTACCCGCTTAAAACAAATAAAACCAGCCCAGGATTCAAACCTTATTATATCACACACGCCTCCGCAAACCGGTCGTCTCCTGGCAACATCACAGAAGAATAAAATGAAAAGATTTAGTTGCAACTTTCTCAATTTCACCCAGTTCTTGGCGCGCATTATTTTGATATGTGTCATTGGCCGCTCTGTTTAATTGGGAGCTGTCAGCGTGAATATAGGGCCGGCCGAGTGAGGGACGGCCTGACAGCAAAACAACATTTTCCCAGCAGAGAGAGAGAGAGAGAAAAGCTGGCGCTAATAAAAGATGTGACGCGTCTGTGTGTGTTTTTCGGTGACAGTCCATTAGCGGCAGGCGGAGGGAGGCGACCACCGCGGATCGCTCGTCTTCGCGGTGGTTTTGTCAGCGTTCGCGTGAGGACGTCATGGGGAGGAGCGAAGTTAGAGAAGGGTTAGGTAGAGCCGACGTCTGCCGTGTGGATAAAACGTGACAATACCATACTAGAACATACAGCAGCAGGGTTATATTATGTGATAGGGTAACGCTTTAGATGAAGGTTCCTTGGTAAACTATTTATAATGCATTAATAATCACTTGTTATGTATTTATAAGCACTTATAAGGCATTTACAAGCATTTATTAGCGTGATAATTGAAAACAATGTAATATTTGCTCATTGATGCTCTGTACATGTGGTTTATTCACTCAAACATGTTTTGGCTGATGGATTATAAACATGTATAAGGCGTTATAAGAGCATAAACAAACTATTAGTGCTTATTAACATCTTATAAATAGTTAACTAAGGAACCTTAATCTAAAGCGTTACCATGTGATAGTTATCCATTTATTAACTGATATGTGGTGATGAGGATGGTTAAAGTGTGTATGACAGGTAAAGATGTTTTCTAATTTTGATTTTATTCAATGTGTTAATACCGCTTGTAAATATAAATTATACTTTTACACCAATCAGATAGCAGAAAACTGATGACATCACACTAGGGAGACAAAGGATAATGTGCATAATTACACAAAATAAACTGTTTTTTTGACCCTTTAAACATTGGTTCAACACAAAATAGAAAAAAACAAAAAAACATCTGCATTAACATTAGATGACTTTTGGCCCAGTGTACAGGATGGTTTCTTGGTAATTTCCTGGCGGGATGTTTTATGTATGCATGAATGTGCATACATGTGTTCTATCTATCTATCTATCTATCTATCTATCTATCTATCTATCTATCTATCTATCTATCTATCTATCTATCTATCTATCTATCTATCTATCTATCTATCTATCTATCTATCTATCTATCTATCTATCTATCTATCTATCTATCTATCTATCTATCTATCTATCTATCTATCAAATCAAATCAATTTATTTTTATAATGCCCAAAATCACAACAACAGTTGCCTCGATGGGCCACAGGTAGAAAGCAGTTCAGATAACTGTCCCAGAATGCCCCTGTCCTTTGACCCTCCTTCGCGGCGAGGAAAAACTACCACAGTCTTGTACTGAACACGATTTTGACAGAACGTACTGAAGGATCTGTTGATATCTAATTCTAAAACTGATTTATAAACATTTTAAGTCTAAAAATGAGGCAAAATTGAATTGAATTTTTAGGCCAATTTTCAGTCAGATCTGGTTTACTCAAAAACTAAATAAGATATCCATAATCCCCTCGGTACATTTTTCGTAACTAATGTGTACAAAATGAACTGGTTCTGTCCATTTTCATTTTGAAATGTCCCAACTCTGCAATTTTGGCCGTTTTTACACTTAAAATGCCTTATTTCTACAGGAAAACATTACGTGAAAATGTGTCACACATTTTCTCCTCGCATTTATTTGAGTAAACTACAGGAGAAGTTTCAAATTGATCTATTTTTAATCATATAATATTTTTTCCTATTCACCTGCTGTGTCTTACTTTAAGAAGATTCAGGCCAGGTAGAAGAATTAGATCAGGAGGTACATGACATCACAGAAATGATACTTCAGGGCTTCAGACAACAATGGTACCTTTGATCAAAAAGGTCATACCATTTACAGAATAAAACTCTATAATTAGATGCAAAGGTTCTTTTACACTGTATTTGCACGGGGGCAACACAGATTTTATTGTAGTATTTGAAAAACAGTGACACACACCTATGAATCAGCTTTTCTGTTCTTTGTTTTTTGTTTTTCTTAATGGAGCTGAGGAGGTTTTAGTTCAGTGTCGACAAAAATGACTCAGTATTCTATTCAGAAGACAAGATTCAGACGATAATGTGGCAAGTCCATCAGAAATGTGCTAAAATGTGAGTGGACTGTGTCAAGAATACTGAAAATTTCAGTATTTTTTCGAGGCTTTTAGATATTTTACGCTCTATTCCAATTGGATTTATTTTCAAAACATAATATTTAACTGTTTAACAAACTTTATTATTATTTACATTGGAAAAAAAAATGAATAGAGTAGTAATAAAGGCGATAAAGATGTGTTCACACTTGCTCTTGCTGTTCCAGTTCTGTTAAAGTCCAATTTTTTTTCAATCCAACTGTTCTAATTCTGTATTGCGTTTAAGAGGGAACACATCCTATAGAAAAATATAAAAATTGATACAAAAAGTTGTCAGGCAGTCAGTCAGTTTGCAGTGTTTGAATCATGTTAAATTTGTATGAATAAAGACACCGGTGGCACATGTTTTCTGCAAATATGAGAATGTAAAAACACAAACGTGCGTCAAACTCCACGAGCTTGTTTTGTTCTAAAATGTTCAAACTTATTGTACTTATTTGTTACTCAAGTCTGCATTTTTGCACACAATGGTCTGTCAGTGCCGCTGTTTCTGGGCCTCTTCGTACAAATGGTGTGTTTGTGAAACGAGCCGATCCAATTGGCCCTGGAATAAGAATTGGAAAGTTTCCTAATATGGTTTTTAATCTCTGTAGTTTAATCAGAGAATGATTTCTAATTCAGGAGGCCTAATTGGACCACAGACTGCCAGTTCCATATCCGTTTGGAGAGATATGAAGAGTTTATGCTGTATTCATTCCTCATTTGTCCAGGATGCTTTATATAGTCTCTGTATCAATGTAACAAAGGAGTGCAATTAATCCACATTTCTAATTATCATCATTTTAATCGAGAGGTTCAGACTTTAGATGAAGAAATATGACTATTTTCTTGAGTTAAATGGCATTGATCAAAAAGTTTGCATCGTTTCTGTACAGGAAGTTAACATTGGAATGGCATTTGTGCTTGTTTTTACGATCAATATGAGAAAAAATAAATATATTTAGCCCTAGAACAAAGTGTATTCTTTCATGTTTGTACATTGAATATACAGCACCAGCACCATATGGTAAACGTGTCAAAGTATAGTTAGAATTCATTGCATCAAACTAACTCCGCTGAACTCCTGAAGAACCAAAGGGAAGAGAAACATCAGAAAAGCCTTTTCCCCCGACTGCTTTCATTTCAGCTTCAATCGCAGTTGATGAAATGATTTCTCTGATTTATTGAGCGGTTCAGTGAATGGCATATTAGCACTTTTTTTGTTGGGCAGGTTGTTGCTCTTATGAGAACAGGCTGGAGGTGAGGAAACTGCAAAAGTATTGGGATTTGATGGTTTCATAATTCCAGATGCTTTACAGAGATTCGCTGATTTTGAAAGAAAGACTTGCCTTATGAATGTAATGACTTAAAGAACACATATTATGAATGATTTGTGTTGTTATTGTCCTTTAGACATTTTCTTGAGCAGTTTTACCCTGGCAACTCATATATAAGCCTGAGTTCCCATACCAGCTCTCTGATTGACAATGACTTTTGGATAAAAGTCGAAACGTCTCGATCTTCAAACAGCGTCCGGATGACAACCCCTGAAACCCTTTCTACGATCTGGCAACTCATGTTTTTTAACTTAACATAATGTACACTATGAAGGGTACACATTACTTCCTTTAGGTATCTTTCCCTTATCAGGATCTGTGTTTGCAAAGTGATTTACTATGAAGAAACAAACGAAAGCTAGCTTGCCCGACATACCGATGCAAGCGCACGGGTGTAATGAACGTGCTTTGTCGCAAAAATGCTCTGGTGATGATTTATGGACTTAGAAACAGCACAGGAGATCTCTGGCTCTTTATGTTGTCACAAATTGGATACATTTGAAACCAAGTGTCTTTGTGAGGCTCAGAGAGGGGTCATAGAAGACAACCTTGTAAGTAGAATAAATAAAACGAGCAAAAATAAAGCTTCATACGACTCCAGGTATGTTTTTTGATGAGGGAACAATGTTATAACATGGTTTAAAGCTACAAATAAAAATGTGGCACCACTTTCCGAAGCTATTATGAAAGAACAATCTCACTTGTTTACATTTATCGACAGTAAAGACATTGACTTTGTGCCAGTTTTTGTTTAATGTGGATAGGTTCAGTAATTAAAAAGATACGAAACATAAACCAGGTCAACAAATCTGTAATCTGACACTTAAAGGTCCCATATTCTGTTATTTTGCCCTTTACACAGTCTATTCTAAGGGCTTTGTTGATAAATGTTTGCGTTGTGTAATATCCATAACATAACAGTTTCCAAAAAACACCCATTTCTTGGACTGGCCCCCCCCCATTGCAAAAGCAAACGGCTCACTCTGAGATCTGACCCCCCCGAACAGAGAGCAGGCTGCCTCCTCCGCCCAACCCGCGCGCCTCCCCCGCCCAACCCGCAACAAAGACTAGAGCGGAGATGGTGCGCATGCGCCGTGTGCTCCGGTAAACAGCGATACACAAACACGGGAATAAACCTTTTATCCGTCCTGACGGTGCGTCGTGTTGAGTCCTACGTCCTGGATCTGACCTGGAGCTTGACGTGCTCCAGGACCTCAACAACGGACGTTGCCGTTTGGTAAATAACAAGCTAACTCTTCTATCTATCGTATCCATCGTGTAATTACTGTGTAGCATTAGCATTAGCTGTTTTTATTCTTGCAGCTGCGCGCTTCCTGGAGGCGTGGCTTGAGCACCGCGTCATCCTTGTGAAGCTGCGTCATCTTAGTGAGGAGCCCCCGTCTGCTGCTCAGCCGAAGGGGACGGAAAAGACAGTTCTCTAGTGAAAGCATGAGGGAATCAATCAAAAAAACACTCTGGGCACAACATATGAGGCCCAAATAGCACTGTAGGAAGGTTAAAACCTCTGAAAAGTCGATTTTGGGACCTTTAAACAACAAATTCCCCCACAGTTCTGACCTGTCTCCGGCTCAATTCGAACAATATTGAGATGTCACGTGAACTCAACCTATGGGACAAATGAGAAAGGTATAAGTAGAAATGAATATGGTATCAAGTTTGAGGCGATCCGGGCCTCTCGTCTCGATCATGGCGGCTCAGACAGCTCCAGCGTGACTCCAGACTAACGCGCGAGGCAAAGATCCGGGCTGAAAAAGGTCTTAGGTGTAGATTCTGTCATCTTCCCGTCGCAAACACGCTCCTCAAATCCCTGTTGTCCTGATTACGAGTTACACTTTCCTCCGTCTCAGAGCCAGACTTTCGCTGAAGTGGGAGGCAGTAATAATTCGGCTCAAGTTTGAATAATGCATTTTGTAATCAGAAGTGGAACATGAGCGCTGCCGGGGCATATTGTATATATAATTTGGAGAGATGGGATTTGCCTACAGCAGTCTCATAGTTCATCGGTTTTGGTGCAATGGTGCTGCAGTGACACTCGGCTATGTATGCTATATATGTTTAAACTTTAAATCAGGCCTATTGCGCTTTTTTCCGGTGCTTATAATTGAACTGGAACATACAGCAAGTAGATAATCATTACGTTTTGTGTTTATTTTATATGATTTTTAGTTTTAGAAAGTGGCTATGTGACATTTTGAGCCCTACGTGTGTCACTCTGAGTCTTAAACATATGAAAGTACAGGGATGGGAGTTAGGTGGTAGGTGAAAACAGGAATTTTCTAAGCTCTCGAGCCTCAGTTGCAGGACAATGCAGTATTAACTTAAACATGCATGAATCAATAAAAATACAACTTTGAGTCAACTGATGAGGAAACACTGTTGTTGCAAGTTTAAAATCTCATTTCAAGGGAATATATTATGCTATAGTTATATTATGCTATTTTTTTTTAGCTTTTGAGCTGATTCAGTCATTAAAAATATACCTGGAGCTGCGTTTTGCTTCATTCACTATTCTATTTTGAGGAATGCTGGTTAGAAAATCTCCCCTTTGACCGTCAAACACACTCCCTGCTGAACTCCCTCGATCGATGATGTTCTTCCAGTTTTAGACATCACTTATCAGAGAATCTTCTGCTGTTTAAATCATCGCCAGGCTCGTTCTGAGCATTTCTGCCGTCTCCACGATCACTAACTGCTAGCTTAACTCGTGCTACTTAACAAAGGCTCGAATAATAATTTGTTCAGCTTGTGTAAGCGCCATGCAGCCAATTGATGGCGCCTAAACACAGTAAGGGACAGGGAAACAGAACCAGATACAGAGATGATTTTGTTTTTATTTTACTTTAGTTCCAAAAATATGAGATGCCAAACTTAAGGCACTTGAGAGCATGTTTAAAGGCTACCAACAATACAACAAATGCATAATATTTGTCCTGTAAGTAGATTTTGCATAACATGCCCCCTTAACTTTGATTTGTATCTGAAGCAAATTGTGAATAATTTAAAAAATGTAAAAATGTAATAATAGCAACTGGTCAAGATGGGCTTTTTGGTGGCAAAAACTTCAACTTTGTATTGTAAAGGTCCCCTCCTTCATTCATATTCCTCACTTCTGATGCGGGTTCTGGAAGGACACAGCTTATGGTAAACAGCAAATGGTCACATTTTATATCACGCTTTTCCACTTTCAAGTGCTTTACATCAGCAACCACTCACCCATTAACACATACACACACTCACAGACACACATACAAACACACACACATGCATATGCACACACACACATGCATATGCACACACACAGACACACACACACACACATACAAACACACACGCAGACACACACACACACACACACACACACACACACACCCACGCATTCATGCACCAGTGTTCTCAGACGAGACGAGTTAGAAGTAAAAACTTTGAGAATTAGAATTTGATTTTTGCCACTGCCAGTAACTAAATTTACAACTAGGAATGTGCATCGACAATTTGGTGCACACATACATAAAACTATGAATAATAACTGTAATTAAATTGTTACCTGAGATCCAGAATATACACTTTTCCAAAACAAATCCCCTCACTGGTCAGCTGCCATTTAGAATTTTAGAAACAGACTTCTCTCACCTCAGATTAATAGTTTTGTGATTGGCTCATTGATTCTGCAGAAATGTTTTTCAGTCCCTGTGATGTCTGTTTCTTCTTTTTTTTTTTCCCTTGTAAGCAGCCGCATTTGTTTTCTTACTCAGATGGACCGTCTGTGTCTGTGATTGGTTGATCCACCTGTCAATCACGCCCATCGGAACGAGCAGAGATTAACACAGTGACCAGACGGATATTGAGCTGTGAAAAAAATAGAGCGATATCATTTTGGATATTCCAGGTAAGTAAAAATGTAAACAAAAATCAAATACAAAACATGAATAAAATAATGGGTTGGAATGAAACTAGATGAGATTGTCATATAAATACAAAATAACCAGTGTGGACACAAAAGAAGCACAATCTTTCAAAGTAAGTATACTCCCTTAACATCAAATTTAAACCACCTCGGGTTACAAGCCGACAGCTCTACTCCCAGAGCCACTGTCGGCCCTTAAGGCTCATTTAGGCTCCACCATCCAAATGGATCCACACGGAGGCTTCGGTCTGTCCTCTGCACTGTTCCATCTGTCATCTAGTCAGCATCTCAGAGCCTGATATGAAATTCCACATTTTGAAAAGTGACTTAGCTGTAGAAAAAAAGAATTGTGACTTTTACATAATGTTCTCAGCTCTTTTCCAAAAAAAAAGAAGGATCTATAAACGTCCTTTTTTTTTGACGACACAGTTCTGTCGAGATCTATTTACCTGCCCCAAAGCCCTAAACTCAGGGGTGTCCAAACTTTTTCCATCGAGGGCCACATATTGAAATATAGACCAAGTGGAGGGCCACAAATCAATTGCGAAACGTTAAAAAAAGCTGCATTTATCTGATGTTTTAAGCACCACCACATCTACATTCAGTCTCAGTGCCTTAATATCAGGTCTGTATTGCACCAAAATGTTAGTTATTTAGGTTGGAATTGTAGAAAATCTGTAAATAGTACTTATCAGGACAATGTGGGCCAGTTCACCAGGAAGCCTAAGGGCCGAGAAAAATTGGTCTGAGGGCCGCATTTGGCCCCCGGGCCTGAGTTTGGACATGCCTGTCTAAACTTAATTAAAATGCCAGTTCTTAATGCTAACCCTAACCTTACCCTAATTGTGAAAAAAATATATTATAAAAAATAAACTTGTGTTAGCATAGACACCAATGCAACGTGGAGGTGTATGGCATAAATACGTGAGAGAAAATGTAAGCATTTGAAAACTGCTGTGAGTCCTTCATAGGTGTTTCCCAATTGCCAGGATCCTCCCAAAAACAATGCTTTTATACATGGGAAAAAAAAGCCTGAATTGTCTGTATACCTTATTAAAATGTGTACAATAAGGGCTTTGTGAAAAATATTCATTCAAGTATTTAGGCCGGGAAATAAATAAACGCACAGCCTATTAACTTCAGCTGGTCATTTTGTCCCGGTAGATTGCTCTCATAAAACAGAATTTTATTATAAGATGCAACTAACGGATTTTAACTGAATAAAACATAATTTGCTCGCTTTTATTTGCAACATTTGTCCTGATTTTAAATACAATTGTTCTGATATTAATGTTGTCTGCTTAAGTGTAAGTGAACTATTTACTAATGCGATTGTGCCGCGTATTTTGGTATTTTATTTATACATTTTTCATCACTTCAATAAAGATCAGAAAAAATGAAAGTTGCAATTTATTGTAGGTAATCTGAGGCGCTCCGAGTTGGCCAAGGATCCTCAGGTGCATCCTGGGTAAATTAGCCAAACGGAGGAGTCGAGCTGCAGAGCACGTGGGGGTTTTTGAACTGGATTGGAGCCAAGGATCCTGGCAATTGTGAAACATGTTTCTTTCTCTTGTTGCTCTTCTTCTTCCATGTTGGTCCATTGTCTAACCGGCTGTGAGCGCCCTCTGGTGGCCATTTAACACAACACAGCCTTGACGTTGGAAAAGGTCGGAAATAGAAATGCAGCGACGTTAACTTTACTTGGAACGCACAGAACTGTTCATGCAAGAAAACGTGCATTTGTGGACACCTCTTGTATCAGATCCTCTCCCCTGTTTCCACTTAAAAACACGTTCTTATGAATATTTGGACGGCACCCGCACGGTACTCATATTCTTCATGTTTGGGTCTTGACAGCTGACTTGACAGAAAAACTAATCACAGCTCAGAGCAACATCTAGGACTCTTCTGCCATGAATATTTATGGCACCTCGCGGACCAAAAGGTGCTCATTATACAATGGTAGAAGCCGGCTGTATTCCCACTGTGTAGCTCCTGGTCACAAATCCACAGAATAAACCACGTTTGAGATGTTTCTGACCGAAAAAGTGTGTTAACGTAATCTACCTCCAGCCGCAGAGCCATCCATCACCCGCTATGAGCCGCAGTAACAACAAAAGCAGCAGCCATATTGATCTGGAATGCGCGCTTTCACAGTGTAATGCTTTTAACCTAATGTTTTACTGATTTTTGGTGAAAGGGACCCGTGCACAGAGAAAACAGAGTCATAACATTGTCCTATTTCATACAAAAGAGTATCGACAAGCACATACAGGGGAGATAACATTATTTATTACTTGTTTATCAAACTGTGAGGCGAAGTTTCATGATCAATTTGCTTCATTTTTCAGCAGTTTTCTTCACTACTGTACTATTCTATCCGTACTATAGGCCCTTACAGTGTTTGGAAACAGAACCCCTGCATTCTAAAGGCTGGTATTGTTCCATAGGTTAGCTTTAATGCATTTTCAATGGCAGAGTTAGCGTTAGCCTCCAAACATCACAAACTTAAAAATAAGGGCTGTTTTGGTTTTGTTTTTGTGGAGAAAAATGGTCAAATGTATTGAAAGTTAGAAAGGAAGAAAACAAATTGATGACGTCACACACGGGAGACAACGGTTAGGGATAACTTACACTAAAGAAACAAGTTTTTTGACCTTTTATATGTTAATCCAACAAAATGAAGGCGTTTCATGTGTATTTTTTATTTGTAAATAAATAAATAAATAAATAAAATTAATTAATTAATTAACAATTAAAAAATATTGCTAAACTGGGGTCAAATTTGTATAAATGTGTAAATATTTTAGCAAACTTTGAAATATATTTGTCGTAATATATTTTAGTCAAATGAGTGTTGTCCAATCTGTCATAGGTATTTTAAAGACATTTAATTTTGATCAAATATGAGTCAAACATTCATGAAAACAAAACATTTGACCCTAAGCAAACAGACCACGTTAGACACACACTGAGGTCAGTTAGTGTAATATTTAATTAATGCATAGTTTACATATCTTGATACAAAAATAAACATTATTATGGAATTATGGAATTTTCTTTACAAACTGGTTAACTTAAAGTGCCTAGGACAGGTTGGACTACTCAATTGCGGTTAAGATAAATATATTTCAAATTCTGCTGAAATCTTTGCAAATCTTTAGGTTTTTAATTTTACTTCCTGATTGTGAATGATGACATCAAACTAGGAAATTACCATAGCAACCACGCTGTACACTGGGCCAAAACACATCACTTTTTTTTTTTATTTGACAAAGAAAAATACACGTGAACAACTTAATTTTGTTGAATCAATGTTTAAAGGGTCAAAAAAGTAGTTTCTTTCGTGTAAATTACGCAGAACCTTTGTCTTCCTAGTGTGATGTCATCAGTTTGTTTATTTTCTGTAATTTTCAACTGTTTGTCCAACTTTTTGCCACAAACGGCTACCTGATTAGTGCAAAACCATAATTTATATTTACAGCAAGTATTAATACACCAAATAAAGTAAAAATTAGAAAGTCATTAAAGAAACACTCATATGCACTTTAAATGACCCATATTAAGGTCCCATATTATGCTAAATCAACTTTTTTGAGCTTTTAACCTTCTACTAGTGTTCCTTGTACCTTGAAAACACCCCCAAAGTAGTTTTTTTTGAGATGGGTGCTATTTTATAACTATTAGGTTATGGGTGTTGCACAACGAAATTTTTATCATACATGCCCTTAGGATAGACTATGAAACGGGCAAAAAAGCATAATATGGGACCTTTAAGGTTAGAACTGACAGATCACATTTGTTACCAACATTTCTGGCTAATAAAATAAAAACCAAAAATACAGTCAGGCTTACAGACTGACATGACTGGTACGAATCCGGTTAAAGACTCAAACTGGCATCTCTAACTCTCAAACCACAGTCTACAAACAATGTCAATTTGTCATAAAGCACCTTTGTATGCGTAGATTAAAGCGAGCCCCGAGAGCAGAATCCATTGTCCTTGCGCACACGCGTCCGTCTGATAGCGCTCTTCCATTAGCGCCGGTCATGTGGCGACAAGAGCGGCGCGTGTTATCTGCTGCGAGGGCACGAGGACAGTTTTGCATTGCATTGATAAACACGAGATCTGTCCGGCGTACATACCGGACCCTTCACGCTGTCACGCGCAGACAGGTTTAAAGGACGATAACCGAGGACGATGTGTTACGACGACAGCTGAGGGATGTCTGTGTACTTTGCATTACGCGTGCGCTTGACATTTAGGCATAAAAGATGTTGTTTAAAGTGTACGACAGTCCATTTTACTTAAACAGTCACTTAAAAAATCACTGGAAATCACTCACAATTTTTATTACGTTTTACTTCCTGGTTGCAGCTTTACAGCAGATGTGATTCACAGTAGAAATTACCTAGCAACCATACTTTAAAGTGCGTATGACGGGTTTTTATGATCTTCTAATTTTAACTTTCTTCAGTGTATTAATACCTTTTGTAAATATAAATTGTAGTTTTACACCAATCAAGAAATTATTTGTGGAGAAAAGTTGCTAAATCTGTTGACAATTACAGGAAGTAAACAAATTGATGACATCACACTGGGGAGACAAAGCTTATGCATTATTTACACCAAATGAACTACTTTTTTGACCCTTTAAACATTAATTTAACAAAATAAAGGCGTCCGCGTGTGTTTCTCTTCGTCAAATGAACAAAATCGGTGACATTAGATGAGTTTTTGCCAATGTACAGTGTGGTTGCTATGGTAATTTCGTAGTGTGATGTCATACTTTACAACCAGGAAGTAGAAATGAAAACCTAAAAAATAGCTAAACCGGGGTAAAATGTGTTAAGATTTTAGGAGAAATTTGATTATATGTATCTTTACTGCATTTTAGTTAAATGTTTACTTCCACCTGGCATAGGCCCTTTAAATAAATAGCCAAGGCTCGTCTAATTTATTCAAAAGTTACAATTTGACTAATAAAATACATGAAAACACCTTAATTTTACAATGAATGTTTAAAATGGCATAAATTGTCTTGGATTGAATTTTGTTCTTCATCAAACAAAGTAATAAACATGAAAAGCTGTCATATGCACTTTAAAAGATCTTGTAATTTGGTCCTATGCACGTGTTGTGGTTATTGTTCTCGTTATATCAAGTATCGGCTCATCAGATATTTTGCTTTTCCCAAACCAAATGTGATCTTAACAACGTCTTAAACTGGACAAAAATAACCAGGACTGAAGACGTTATCTACATCAGTGTTTCTCAAACTAGGGGTCGGGACCCCAAATGGGGTCGCGAAATTATTTCCAGGGCTCCCCAGATGATGGGAAAAATGTATACAATAGTCTTTAAACAAGGCTTGACACCCTTCATATGCAGTGGTAAATAGATTTCTATTTGGTGGCCCATTTTCTAGGTCTATATTCTCAAAATAAAGTCAAACATTAGATATAAGGCTAATTTATCACTTTGCGTGTCGCCTATTTTTTGTGTTTGGGGGTCGCGAATGTGAACTATTGTTATTTTTGGGGTCGCGACTGAAAAAGTTTAAGAACCACTGATCTACATGGCACAAAGTAAAAACAGTTTTCACTAAGCTGAGTGAAAGATTTGATCTGCGCTCTTCTCTTTTAAAGTGTTTCTATAATGATTTTGTATGTCTTAATCTGTTGATGTGATTTTAATGTGATTTTATTCTGTAAAGCACTTTGAATTGCCTTGTGTATGAATTGTGCTCTATAAACTTGCATTACCTAAATTAATTATTCTTATAAGATCAGGCAGTGAACAGTGATTGTGCTGGATGTCTCTGAAACATGTTAAAGACTAAATAAGTGACACTTGTGTTTATAAAGGGATGTGTCTGCGTCTCAAAGTTTTATGCCGTTATTACCTGTTTAGTTTCTCTTTCTGTGTCATGTTCTGTTTTATGTTTTAACATTTACTGTACAGAATTGAACGTCATCAGAAAAGTTAAATAGTGCATTATTATAAATATTGGAGAATGTAGGTATTTTAGTCTTAATTCAATATAGTCCATCTTTGTTACTCATAATGTTCATACATATGTAGTTTTATGATTATATTACTATATTTAACATTTTATATTGTACCTATACAAGGTTTCAGGATTGATAAAGTCGTTTTTGTGAGTATTTTGACAGTTGACCTCTCCTTTGACCTTTCAGTCTTCTTGCTGGATATAATTCCTGATGGTTTCTCTCGTGAACAATAATTTCTGCTGCACTCCCTCCTAATGACTGAGAGAAAAGAAGAAAGAGAAAAGAAAAGAAAAAGAGTCCAATCGTACATTTTCTCAAATAAGACACGAAACATTTGTTCTCTTTTTCTGGAAATGTAATATACAATGTTTACTGTGTCAAGGACGTTCTTTAGATGTGAAAAGTTAAAATAAAAAAATGCAAAGTTACACCAAAAACTGTGAAATCCAAGTACATTTTGTTCAGAGCTTTTGGAAGTCTGACAGAAAAGTTATAATTTATAAAACCAGAGAACTGCATGACCTTTGCTGTATAAGCCATTAAGTTATGCCTCGCTCCTCCTGACATATGCTCCAACAAACCTGAGGAAATGATGTGTAAAAATGGCACTTTCTTTTAATCCCATTAAAATCAGGAGCTTTGGGGGATTTTGAGGTGTCAGTCACTGGTGTCTGGGCCCTCACCTCGAGTCCCGGGGAAGGTGTTGCCTCTTTACGGCGCTGTCAGGGCGAGTAAACCAAGAGGCACATGTCTGTCAAGAAGACACACACTTGCTTTTTCTCCTCACTTTGTTCCTAATATAGAGATGTGAGAGTGATCAGAGAGGTCGACATATCACCAGAGGAGGGGGACTGTCAGAGCTCAGACAAGTTTAAAATAGTATTACTCAAGTACAAGTAAAAAGTAGAAGTAAAAAAAGCACTTGGAGAAACTACTACTTGATGAACTGAAGAAGAAGTCAGTTTTTTCTTTTGCTATTGACCTTATTCTGCCCCGCCCACTTTTGCCGTTTTTTGCACTTTTGTTGTAAATGCACTTTCATTTGACGAGAACTCCGTTAAAGCTAATGACGAACGAGGGAAAAGTCTCGCCGCTAAAATGTTACATAAAGTAGGTTGATTTGTGTAAAATGTTTAATGAACACGAGCAACAACAAGTCAACAACGCACTGATTTCCTGGTCAGTCTGAAAACGGCTTTTTAGTCCATGTAGAACTTATTTTCTGTTGAGCTCGTCTGCTCCATGTAAACTAATACAACGGAAACAAGACGGCAGCGCGTAAGGCAACTTCCGGAATAAGGTGAATACTTGAGAACAGATTTTGTAAGTAAAATGTATTTAAAATAGGATTAATGAGTGTAATTGGACAAACAAGATATACACAGTTTCTCGCCGCGAAGGAGGGTCAAAGGACAGGGGCATTCTGGAAAAGTTATCTGAACTGCTTTTACCTGTAGCCCATCGAGGCAACTGTTGTTGTGATTTTGGGCATTATAAAAAGAAATTGATTTGATTTGATTTGATTTCAAAGAAATTGACAAAGGTATGTTCAGACCACAGCGTCAAAGCCGCGCCCATAGCCTCCAGTCGGACACCTGTTGTTTTGACGGCAGACGCTCGAGACATGTGTCTGTGACGCTCTGGACACACGTTTGAACCAGACACACATCTACCTCTCGCTGCCTTGCGCAATGACTGCTCTTCCGATGAATGACGGCTGCACTGGAGGAAACTTTCTTTTCAACTCTGGCGTCGCGTGCCCAGGATGCTGCATGCTGGACGTGGCAGACGCGTGAACACTTAAGACGGGCTGCACCAAACGCTCAGGGCGCTGGACAGCCTGGATGTGTGTCCACATGCACTTGGAAAGTAAATCTACGCCTTGACGAAGTTTATTCATTGTTAAATTCTACTAAATACTCAAAGTGGAAAGAGCAGCCAAATCAGATTTCAGAAAAAGAAAAGTAAAAGTATGGTGTCAGAAAACTACTCACAAAAAAAGTGAATGTGAATGTGACAAATTGAAAAACAGTTGGCTAATGCCAGACAGAGCAGTGCTTCCTGTCAGCTTAATCACAGCTAATCTTAACGACATAAAAGGTGTACCGCTCGTTTTGTTGGAGTCACCTGCATGTCTTAGTGCAGATTAGTAAATTATATACTGGCCAAGGCAAGGCAAGTTTATTTGTAGAGCACAATTAATACACAAGGCAATTCAAAGTGCTTTACATAACAGGAAAAGTTGCATTAAAATCACAAAACACAAACACACAGAATCATTTTAAAATAAAGTGCATAAAAAGAGAAGAGTGCAGATAGATCTTTCAGTCGTATGCACGTCTAAACAGAACTGTTTTTAGCCTGGATTTAAACATTGTCAGAGTGGAGGCCTGTCTCACATCTTCAGGGAGACTCTTCCAGATTTTAGCTGCAAAAAACTGAAATGCTGATTCCCCATGTTTAGTCCTAACTCTGGCACCAGCAGGAGGCCCGTCCATGTTTAGCCCTGACTCTGGCACCAGCAGGAGGCCGGTCCAGGTTTAGTCCTGACTCTGGCACCAGCAGGAGGCCGGTCCATGTTTAGTCCTGACTCTAGGCACCAGCAGGAGGCCGGTCCATGTTTAGTCCTGACTCTGGCACCAGCAGGAGGCCGGTCCATGTTTAGTCCTGACTCTGGCACCAGCAGGAGGCCGGTCCATGTTTAGTCCTGACTCTGGCACCAGCAGGAGGCCGGTCCATGTTTAGACCTGACTCTGGCACCAGCAGGAGGCCGGTCCATGTTTAGTCCTGACTCTGGCACCAGCAGGAGGCCGGTCCATGTTTAGACCTGACTCTGGCACCAGCAGGAGGCCGGTCCATGTTTAGTCCTGACTCTGGCACCAGCAGGAGGCCGGTCCATGTTTAGTCCTGACTCTGGCACCAGCAGGAGGCCGGTCCATGTTTAGCCCTGACTCTGGCACCTGCAGGAGGCCGGTCCATGTTTAGCCTTGACTCTGGCACCAGCAGGAGGCCGGTCCAGGTTTAGCCCTGACTCTGGCACCAGCAGGAGGCCGGTCCATGTTTAGTCCTGACTCTAGGCACCTGCAGGAGGCCGGTCCATGTTTAGTCCTGACTCTGGCACCAGCAGGAGGCCGGTCCATGTTTAGTCCTGACTCTGGCACCAGCAGGAGGCCGGTCCATGTTTAGTCCTGACTCTGGCACCAGCAGGAGGCCGGTCCATGTTTAGTCCTGACTCTGGCACCAGCAGGGGGCCGGTCCATGTTTAGTCCTGACTGAGGTCCTCAGAGTCCGAGATGGTTCATGTGGCACTAACATGTCAGAGATGTACTTTGGTGCTTGGCCGTGGAGAGACTTGAACACAAGCAGAGCTGCTTTAAAGTCAATTCTCTGAGCCACAGGAAGCCAGTGCAGAGACCTGAGCACAGGACTAATGTGATCGTACTTCCTGGTTCTTGTCAGGACTCGAGCAGCAGCATTCTGGATGTTCTGCAGCAGTTTTACAGCTCGTTTGGAGAGGCCAGTGAACAGCCGTAACAGTAGTCTAACCCAGGGGTTCCCAAACTTTTCTGCCCGGGACCCCCAAATTAGCCACGCAATTGACTCGGGACCCCCAAAGCGAAATGAAAATGACAGTAGCAATAATTTTAAGTGTCAAAGCCTGTTAATTCAGGTTTAATATTGGTTATTTGAATAGTTTATTGTCTTATTAGACCCTATTCCACAAAATGATACTGTTTAAAATAAAAAAAATAGAGCAAATACAATGTCATATTAATTAAAATGAGATCTTGAAATCATCTCGCGACCCCCAGCTCACCCCTCGCGACCCCCCGAGGGGTCCCGACCCCCACTTTGGGAACCACTGGTCTAACCTACTGGAGACAAATGCATGGATAAGTCTCTCCAAGTCTGGTTTAGACACTATACCTTTAATTTTGGCAATGTTTTTTAGGCGGTAAAAGGCTGTTGATGTTATTGATTTGATGTGGTTGTCAAAGTTCAGGTCTGAGTCCATTATTACCCCCAAATTTCTAACTTGAAATTACTATTGTGTTGACTCTGAACAGCGACATAGTGCACCTTTAAGATCAGTACTTTTACTTCCACTTGTGTAAATCTTGGAGCACCCGTCTTGAGTACGTTACCTCTGAATCACAAACATTGCACACGTCTTATTGAAAAACAAGAGAGGAAAAGGCAGAGGAAAGTCTGACTGCAGTTTGGAGCAGGTTTGATTTGCACTCTTTTGAAGATGCACTTTGAGCCAGACTCAGATCAGCGGAGGATGTTCTCTGAATACAGACCAGTGCTTCAAAACACAACCAGCCCAGGAGAAGACACTGTGAAATACAAATATAATACCTAATTGAACCCACTCTGAGGTAAAAGGACTGAAGGGAAATTACTTTTGAAGGAAGTCAAAATGTTAAGGTTTCAGCCACAACATTGTCAAACACAATCTTAAATGCAGTCTTAGATTTATTAGAAAATGCACTGAAAAACCTAAATGATCCTGAATAAATATTAATGTCATCTATTCCCATTCAGTTATTATCATGACTGATGGATGACGCATGACATCTGAGGGCCCCATCACCATTTAAAAAAGAGGAAAATCATTGCTCACATATTTGCCAACTTGTTAACAAATAAAACTAGTGATTAGAATTTGCAATTAGGGCATTTTCTTTTTGTAATAATAGGTTTCAAGATGTTTGTGTAATTGATTTGGTAGTTATTACAAAAACAAACTGTATCATAATATGCGCCGGTGGCAGAGATGCTCTGGCAATGATAAATAAAGAAAAGAAGCCACGTCACACATTGAAAAACGTCACACATGGAAGGAAAGTGTTTTTGACGGTTGGAGGGAGAGGATTTTTACAACTCCAGGTACGTTTCTGACGACGGAACAATGTTAGAACATGGTTAAAAGCTCAAAAAAGTACATTTTGCATAATTTGTCCTTTAGAGTTACTGAGGAAACATAACAAAAGGTGCACTTGATACGTAATTGCTATGAAAAAACTGCATTCTTACTGTGAGCAGGGTCACCTCTCCACAGATCTGACTTGTATCATCTTAGCTGACTTGTATCCATGGAGGTAGATCAGTTCAATGCCACACTGTGCAGCATACACAGTGCACCTTAAAATGAATTTTCTCTGGTTAAAGTGTGCTGCTCTTTTCTGTGACTGCCTTTCAGGGGATTTGATAAATATTTATTCATATTTGAGATTCATGGGAAGAATCAGCATTGTGTTTGTCTCAAAATCATCAGGGAACAGTGAACATGGGAAACAATGCAAAATTAGGACAGCGCTACAAGAGCAATACTAAAAATTCATTATGGAAAAGCTATTTACTGTGGCAAACCTTAGTTAATTCACTACATGTGGCTTGGAGTGAATAAAACCCGGGTATATACGCTGAAGAATGACAATATTTCAGATACAATCGTGAGAGTGGAAAAAAACATTATTTAAATTATTTCTTCATCTTTTATTCAGACAGCGCTGTAATTCAATCAACGCTGCAGGATGGAAACGGGAAAGTAAACAGCAGGGAGAAGACATACATCACACATAAATAAGAATTTCATAAGTTTTACTGTGTGTTTCATGAAAAGCAAATTGCTATCGCCGGGTGTTTTCCTTCCACACTTTGGTTAAAGGCAACTATGCTGTTAAGACAAGACGGAGCTGTTTGACAAGGTTATTGCAGCGTTTGAGGAGACATTACAACATGGACATGGGGCAGGTTTAATAGGCTGCATTTATGGTCTAAAGTTTAATTAGGTCATGATTTCAACTGGAGGTCAGGGGCTGTTATAACTGTCCAAACCCTATGATCCACAAATGTTGGACCTCATCAGGGACGTTTTAGTTCCACAGATATGCTAAATTAAAGGACACGTATGTAGCCGAGTGGACAGTATGGTAGTCAGTTTTAACATGAGAGCCAAACAATGCCACCTGAGATACGGTCAGGACCAACAAATGCAGGTTTCTTGGAGTAGAGTAGAGACAGAGGCAAGGTTTAAGTTGCCCCATGTTAAGATTTATTAAGTTGGATTAAAATAATTTATTCATTCATTCATTCATTCTCTACCGCTTATTCCCATTAGGGGTCGCGGGTGACTGGAGCCTCTCCCAGTGACTTTGGGCCTTACAAATAAAATAAAATAATTTAACTGTTTGTAATTCTTGTAATCAAATTCCCCCTTTTGCTCCATCACAGTTCATCTTTTGGCAAATAAAAGTAAAGTTAGTCTTGTTCACATGGTTGTAACCAAAGGCAAGATAGAAAAACATCTCGGGACATCTGAGTGGCACCTGATATAAAGATGGATTAGAAATTGGACGAGGATGAAGACTACAATAGGCTTTGCTTCGACCACAAACCTGAAGTCGGGCACCACTGGACTGGAGCACATGGCTTGGAGCGGGTCCTCCCGGCACAGACACAAACATCCTGGAGCTGACAAAAGTGCTGCAACAACACCTCGAACAGCTGGAGACACCAAGTAATCCCACAAGAAAGGTGCAATTTACAGTCAAAACTAGATTTTTTTTTTAACTATCTGGAGTTAACACACCGGAAGTAGGTGACGTCAAAGGGTGAATGACGCAAGTGAGACTTATGGCTAATCAAAATCAACATATTAAGTGACGAAGCCCACCTGCAGCTACACCTCCACGTATACTATGTATGATTTATTCTTATTGTCGGGTGACGTGCTCTTGAGCTCCTTTACTTCGCCTTCTCATGGTTTTGAACTTAAAATAATGTATGCAGTGAAAACCACACATTACTTTCAATCAGTCAAGCGTTCACTCATCAGGATGTGGTGTTAGCACTCTATCTGGTGGCAGGAGAAGGAATTACCATGGGGAAATAAACAAAAACTAGATTGCCCTGACAGGCCTAATGTAAGCACGCAGTTGTAATATGTAAATGTATGTCTAATATGTGATTTGAAGCAAAAATGTTCAGAATGAGGAGAGGATTTATGAACTTAAAACAGCACACAAAAACTCGGGTATCTAAAGCGCAGAGAAGGAGTGCAGAACAACCTTGTAAACGGGATTGACAAAACAATTGTGAATGAAGCTAAACACAACTCCAGGACTGTTTTTGATGAGGAAATCTATTTTGCATAAGATGTGTCCTTTTTAGGGTTTTATTTAGGGTTAAATAGCAGCACCACTTTCTGAAGCTCAGCATTTCACGTATATTCCTTTGCAAGATTTTTGTTTCACATGGATAGGCCCAGTAATTACTAATATATTAACAAAACAACAGCAGCCTAATAGGTATCTACAATGTTATGTCTTGTGAAAGCAGCCTATTGAAAGACAGGTTGATGCTAATTATTATTAACAAACCTATTAAAACCCACAGCAACAAAACACTCGATTCTGACAGCGTGCTAATTGCCCAGAACGAGAAAAAGTGTGTCATATTCACATGAATAGGTTCAGCAAAAAGCACAATCCTGGAGGCGGCTCCTCACTTCTATTATTGGAGTGTCTTTTACCCTTTAGAACTTACCCAAACTTTTTTTTTTATTTCCGACAGGAGGTTCATTATCAGGAGACAGGCTGCAGGCAGAGCGCGTAAAACTAGACTAAATGTTACAAAG
This sequence comes from Rhinogobius similis, assembly GCA_019453435.1. NCBI lineage: Eukaryota > Metazoa > Chordata > Actinopteri > Gobiiformes > Gobiidae > Rhinogobius > Rhinogobius similis. The sequence continues at coordinate 9,449,440 of CM033628.1, read as the reverse complement.
TGATGAATTGGCCTCAATGAATTTGCAGTTCCGTGCAGCGAGGGGCCGATCTCCAAGTGCGTTCAGGCTGTGCGCACACAAAAACCCAATTTGGAGCATGCTTAATGACTTGAATTAGTATTGTGTTAGCTACTCTTACTGGCACTGTCTTGGGGAGAGAGTGGAGAATTTGAAACAGAGGGTTTTTCATATTGCGGTTCTGTTCTAAGATTTCGCTCGGGGCGCCTGGTTTTATGGCTGCTCTCTTCCCCGTGAGCAGATTACAGCTCTCCGTGAGAACACAAGATATTGCCTGCAGTGAGCACTTCCAAGTTTGATACAAAGTAAAGCCATCGAACGTAATGTAATGGCGGTTCTGTTTCCAAATATGTAATAATATTAATGGCATCTCCTCCTTCTGGGTCTGCTCTGCCGTTTGGATCAGGGCTCTTAATGGGTTTATTGTTTTGTGGGAGCGTTTGTGTGTGTGGAGGCCTGGAGCGAGATGTGCTGAGTAAACAACACCAACATAATGAAGAGCAGATGTGGATGTGGAATAGACTCTGTGCGAAGGGATGGAAATGAAAAACAAGACAATAGAAAACGGAGCGAGTGAATTGAATTAAGTTTCTTTGAGGTTCTGGGGAGGACCGTGACACTCTAGTTATGACTCAAACAACGCTCTTCTAATACGGACCTTTGTTTATTTATTTATTTGTTATTATGAGAACAGCGGGGATAGTGGCACAGAAGTACTCTCGCCCATAACAAGAAAGATTTTGGCTCAATTACCTAACTCAGAATCTCATCCAGGTTAAAAGTGGACATATTATGCATTCTTGTGGATTTAAAGTGCCTATGACGGGTTGGACTACTCATTTACCTAAAATGCAGGTAATATAAATATGTTTAAAGTTTTACTAAAAATTATTATACATTTGAGCAATTTTAGCATTTTTTTCAAGTTTTGTAATATCACTTCCTGGTTGTAAATGATGACATCACACTAGGGAATTACTTTGTTCACTGGGCTAAAACTCGGCTAATGTCAAAGATTTTTTTTTGTCCGACAAATCAAAATACATGTTTTGTTGAATGAATGTTTTAAGGGTAAAATAAGTTGTTTATTTTGTGTAAATTATACAAAACCTTTGGATGAAGTGAGTCTCCCCAGTGTGATGTCATCGGTTTTTACTTCCTGTAATTTTAAACTGATTTTTCAAATTTTCTCCACAAACCATGACTTGATTGGTGTAAAACAATTTTTATATACAATACGTATTAATACACCAAAGAAAATCAAAATCAGAAAATTGTTAAAACCTGTCATACGCACTTTAATTGGCTTTAAAGGTGCTTTTGGTCATCTTGGGATTTGTATTCAGAATCAATATTACTTTAATTCCTCCCCAAGGGAAAAATATTGTTTGGTTACAGACCGATCCGCATCAGAATGTCAAAAATAAATAATATAGATTGAAGTATCAGTGTTACATAATATAAACAGCTAAACCCTCTGGTAAAAACAGAACACATTTACATTTAACTTAACTCATAAACAACAAATGTACATATTTACATTCCTTGTATAAGTGTATAATAGGCTACTGCCTCTATTTTCAACCAGTGTCCCGGGGAACACCAGTGTGCCTTGAGGTTTTGCCTGATGTTCCTTGAAAAAAAATGTCAGATTCATGGACTTAGATGAATAATTTACCATTTTAGAATGAGAATGGTCTTTATTGCCATTGTCGGTGAACAACATTCACAAACTAGGAGCTTGCTTTGGCGTAAGGTGCAACATAACAATGAATAATAACAGACAGGTAAAAAGTATAGACTAGATAAAGATAAAATAAGGGCATGCAAAATAAAAATATGTGTAAAATAAAAATTAAACAGAGTGCATTTATATACAGGACACAAGATCAGAACAATAGTAAACAGTGTTATTTACATTATTAAAGTGTGTTATTTTTAGAGTGTTCTGAGCAACTTCTTCACTCAAAATGAAAGCTAAACAACCACCACTGCCAAATTTAAAGAACTCTTGACTCAGTAGAATAGAAATATAAAATATGTGCGACGCAATATGTGTCAGTTTACGCTCCACCGAGAACTATGAGATCGGAAAACCAATTATTGTTAAATGTTCCAAGATCCCGAATGAAGACGCGAGGGGACAGGGCCTTTGCGGTAGCCGCCCCTAAATTGTGGAACAGTCTCCCCCCCAAATTCGTACGGCTCCATCTCTGGAATCATTCAAATCAGCTCTCAAAACGTACTTCTTTGCTGAGGCATTCAACACCCATTAATGAACACTAAATATAATAAGATTGTATTTTAATGTATATTTGCATTTTACTGTATGTTTTTAACCGCTGTGTGTGTAAAGCACTTTGGTCAGCGATTGCTGTGTTAAATGTGCTCTATAAATAAATTTGACATTGACACTGACATTGACTTTCTTTTTCCTGATTGGTGTGATATGATATTTTAATTGGTGGTGTGCCGTGGGTCAAAAAAGGGTTGAAAAACACTGCATTAAAAAAAAAAAAAAATGCTGACTTCACAAACAGAACAGAATGTCACAGTCTGATGGTGACAGCACGAAGTATTTTCTGTGTCTCTCAGTGGTAAACAGTCTAGTGCTGAATGAGCACTCACAGCTGACCAGAGACATTTGGAACCATTTCAAGTTAAATTAAACAAAAATCGCATTACATTTGGAAAACATATTTTATGGACTACACTTCTTTTTTCTTTTTTTTTGCAATCAGCTGTTTTTATTAAGCTCTTTGTATCAAATCTTACATCTGTGCCATTTTTGATACCAGACAGACAAATAACAGAATACAAACAAACAAACAAAAAATAAAACAGATTACAACTTAATAATTGAAACATTTTTTTGAAATCAATTTAAATTAAAATGACCATAAAAAATAAACAACTCAATTATAATAGTTAAAAAAGTATGAAAATAATAATGAATAAAATCTAAAATTGGACAAAACACTCGACAAGACAACATAAAATAAGACAAGACAAAATTGGACAATACGAACCAATTCAACAAAGACAAGACGAGTTGACAAACCACACAAGACAAAACAAGACAGACGAATAATACTGGACCCTTGAAGTTCTCCTATCGACTCCTCCCATGATATACAATCATACATGGACTACACTTCTGTTCCAAGATGACATTTAGGCATTATTGTGAACATGATTTGACGGCAGAACGAGTCCGGTGATGGGTCTTAAAAACCGTACAGGAGAGGTCTGCATTTGAACCTGTCACACAACACTCGGATTTTTGAGATTCAGAGAAGACAGACTCGTAAACAAGACTAATGAGACAAGCAGAAAATACAGCTCCAGGTATGTTTTTGATAAGGGAACAACAACATCAATTCTGCATGCCAGGTGTCCTTTAAAGATACGCTGCACACCTCCTTCCTCATGTGACTGTGTTTGAGCTGCTGTTCGTGCATGAGAAGCAGCAAAGTCATGCTTTACTTCTGTCCTCTCATAAGTGCATCTATAAAAGCCGAGCCTTCTGGTTGCGTGTGGTTGAACAATCGCTAATCCAATCGGTTTCAGAGTCCAGCTTTACAGCCTTTATGCCGTTTAAAAATAGTTATGTGGAGTATGTAAGACATCGGGATTAACATTTTGACCTCTCTGTAATGCATCTGTCACTGCAGTAAATACACCATACGCACCAGTCACGGGTCACTTCAGGATGAGCTGTCATCTATACACACAACATCTCCTCAGAAAACTCACGAAAAACACTATTATTACACTATTTAATGCTTTGGTTATGTTTATTTAGACTCTTTTATTTACTGGCAAAATTGATAGTTGATCAAATTTTAAATATAAATTGCAAAATAAATCTAAGTGAAAATGAACACTTATCTAGTAGTTTGTGTCTGAAGGACAGAATTTCTGTTCCAGGGAATAACAACATTCTTGGGCAAAGTGGGCCATGTTTTTTGCAAAGGCTGTTGATAAATGTATCTTTTATTTTTAACTATTGTTTGCAGGAAATCCCCATTGAGACAAAAAAAATAAAAACTATTTTTCAAGGGAGTCTAATACACATACAAACATGCACACAAACAAACCACAATAAAATAACATAAATCTCTACATGGATGACTTAAAAAAAAAAAATAATAATTATATGGTTCATATTTACATTAAAACAAACAAGCAAACAATAAAATCACTACACATAACTACATAGTGAGGAAGTTGGTAACTTTAAATAGACAGTTTTGGTCATGACACAGTGGAAGTGTTAAAGTGTCATATACTTTCTCCCATCATGCTTCTTTACATCATGTCACATTTGACATGTTGAAATTATTTTTCCACAGCTGTCAGAGTGGATTCACTCAACAACTGGAGAAGTTCACTATATTATAACTAGAAGAACTGGCACAATGGAAAGTCATTCAGCTAAATACACTTTTTGAAGAACTCCATATTTAAAGAAGACATATTATGCTTCTATAGCTATAACCTTTGACATATGTAGGTCATCATTTTATATTTTGCACAGTGTGATTATGCAAAACTGACTTTGATTTTGATTGATTTTCTTATTTATCTATTTTTAAGCTTTTTTGAGCTTTCCTTCATCAAAAACATACTGGGAGTTGTATTTAGTTCCATTCACATTTGAAGTCGTAATGAAGGTCCTCTCCCTCTGAACACTTTGTTTCAAATTCCCCAGATTTGTGACGTCAAAGAGATCCGGAGGTCTGGTGCGCTGTTTTTAAGTCCATAAATCATCTCCAAACTTGATCCAAGAATTAATCGGCGAGTTTACTTTAACGGGGCAAGCTTTTGTTCATTTTTCTACAGTAATTCCCTCTTCTGCCTGTACTAATACAAAAACTGATTAAGGAATTCTAGAAAGTTGATGAGTGGTTTTCAAATCATACATTATTTTAAGTTCTAAGACATGAGACGTGGGGTGCACGGTGGCTGAGTGGTTAGAGCTTCTGCCTCTCAATAAGGAGATCGTGGGTTCGAATCCCGGACCACCCCAACATCGTGGTTTCGAATTCCGAACCACCCTAACATCACACGATCTCTCTGGGTGGAGTCTGCATGTCCTCCCCGTGTTACCGTGGATTCTCTCCGGGTTCTCCGGCTCCTCCCACCATCCAAAGACATGACTGTGTAGGTTAAGTGACAACTCCAAATTGTCCCTAGTGAATGAATGTGAGAGTGAATGGTTGTCTGTCAATGTCTCTGTCTCTCTGTGTCAGCCCTGCGACGAGTTGGCCACTGTCCAGGGTGTACCCCGCCTAAGGCCCAAAGTCACTGGGATAGGCTCCAGTCACCCGCGACCCCTAACGGGAATAAGCGGTAGAAAATGAATGAATGAATGAATATCTCAGTTACAGTGTAGTTCCTGTGCATCTGTTTACTCTTTCCTACAAGAAAAGCAGTCGTCGTTGCACAAATCTTTCAATAAAATCCATTGGACCTGTTCCAGATTGATTCACCTTTCTCCTTCCAAAGCTGCGGGGTTGTTTTCATGTCAGTGCTTTTGTGACGACTTCTTTTTCTGTCTTTAACGCTGCACTGCTTCATTTGATCTGCCTGAACATTAGGAGCAGAATATCAACCCATGCTCTTCCGACTCCTGAAGATCTGACACCAGCGGACCATTTCTCTGTGTGTTTTCTCTAAAGAACGCACCGGGAAACGGCTGATTTGATGCAGAGGCAGCACCGAGCATTAATGGGAAAAATAAATGCTGATCTATGAACGGAAAATACACAGTGAATATAAGACAGGAAATGCAGTCGATTTGAATAAACGACTGAAAACAAGGTCATGGCACAGGAGAACTTTAAAGGTCCCATATTCTGCTATTTTGCCCTTTACACAGTCTATTCTAAGGGCTTTGTTGATAAAATTTTGCGTTGTACAATATCCATAACATAACAGTTTCCAAAAAACACCCATTTCTTGGACTGGCCCCCCTCCTTGCAAAAGCAAACGGCTCACTCTGAGATCTGACCCCCCCGAACAGAGAGCAGACTGCCTCCCCCACCCAACCCGCGCGCCTCCCCCTCCCAACCCGTGCCGAAGCCTAGAGCGGAGATAGTGCGCTTGCGCCGTGTGCTCCAGTAAACAGCGATACACAAACACTGGAATAAACATTTTCTCCTCCTGACGGTGCGTCGTGCTGAGTCCTACGTCCTGATCTGACCTGGAGTTTGACGTGCTCCAGGACCTCGACGACGGACGTTGCCGTTTGGTAAATAACAAGCTAACTCTTCGATCTGTCGTATCCATCGTGTAATTACTGTGTAGCATTAGCATTAGCTGTTTTTATTCTGCGGCTGCGTGCTTCCTGGAGGCGTGGCTTAAACACCGCGTCATCCTGGTGAAGCCGCGTCATCTTAGTGAGGAGCCCCCGTCTGCTGCTCAGCCGAGGGGGATGGAAAAGACAGTTCTCTAGCGAAAGCATGAGGGAATCAATGAAAAAACCACTTTGGGCACAACATGCGAGGCCCAAATAGCACTGTAGGAAGGTTAAAACCTCTGAAAAGTCGATTTTGCATGTTATGAGACCTTTCATTAGCAAGGACCACGCCACAATGAGATGTGCAATACGATGATTTATTAGTTAAAGGAAGCGGGTGATTCGAAGTAGCTCGAAGTAGCTCGTAGATGATGGCTGGGTGATGAGACTCAGTGTGGGGGCTCCGTCTCGGTGATCTGCCCAGCCGATTCGGGACCCCCCCTTCAGGGAACTGGACGCTGAAGAGAAAGCATATGACATAGAAGGGGAGGGGGGGTGGGTCGAGAGAATAGCGGCAAACGGTGATTGAGGCATAGGCTGGAATATGAAGGCTTCTGGGAGTTAGAGGTGTGCCCAGGGACGGCGATGGGGGCGTGGTCCTGCTCACGAACCTCAGTTAACATATTAACTACATTTCATTAGCAAGGACCACGCCACAATGAGATGTGCAATACGATGATTTATTAGTTAAAGGAAGCGGGTGATTCGAAGTAGCTCGAAGTAGCTCGTAGATGATGGCTGGGTGATGAGACTCAGTGTGGGGGCTCCGTCTCGGTGATCTGCCCAGCCGATTCGGGACCCCCAAAGAATGAATTATGCAATCGAGGAATGAGCCTGATGGAGATCGCTGATGTCGTGACGTATATAATCACGGTACACATGGGAAGACCAGCGCGCAAGGGCTTGTTATTTTATGATCCGGAATGCCTGCTCGAGCTGCAGGGGAAGCAGCGCCGATGCGGAAGGAGTGAATCGAATAGTTTCCTGATAGATCGGAGGAGAGAAGGATCCTGCGGAAGTGTATGGTAACCAGGATCGAGACGCCATTTTTCCCGTTTCAGAGAGAATGAGGGGATCATTAGGAGAGCATTGTAGGCATGATGAGAGGCCACGTATTTGGTTAGTGGTTCGAAAGGGCTGAGGATGGAGTTGATGGAGTTGAGGCGAAATAAATAGATCAGGAAGGACATCCGTAGCTGATAAGTTTTGCTCCTGCGAAGTGTGATATGAGCGAGTCTTGGCTATGGGTGACGAGGTTCGATAACTGGGGATGAATAGTTGGGTCGAATTTGCTGAGGTTGAAGCGGATTACGAGCAGCGGAGGAATCCGAAGAAGGCGAGCAGGACCATGCACTGGATGGTTAGATCGAGCATGGGAGAGATGTGGCCAGCACGGACTGTGAGAATGCAACGTTTGAGAAGGTCGGAGGTGAGAGGCAGACGCTTTGGAGAAGTGCGGGGTTCAGACTTGGGTAACCCTTTTAGTAGCAATGAAACGTGAGCGTGAGACGGTTGCCAGTTTGAATAGGAGGTTAATTCCTGCCAAGTAGGTCTGGATTGAGGTGGTGTGGATGTTACGTGAGGAGTGAGTGAAGGTGATGACATTGCAGATGGTGAAAACATTGAATGATGTAGCCGGGAGCCGATAAAGCTGAAGGCATGATTGGAAACAATTCTATCCACAAGATAAGCGAAAAGTGAATGAGGGGCGAGACCGAGAAGGATGGCCTGCCGCGATGTTACCGTGAGATCAGCGAGGCCTGGATCTATGGGAAGATCGTGGCTGAAAATGGTGGGACCGGCGTGGAGTTGACATCGGAGTTTGGAGCTAAACTTCTGAACGTCCGAAAGCAAAGCGAGAGAGTCGGCGATTAGATTACGTTGTCCTGGAGCGTGGGAAGCACGGAGAATGAATTGGTTCTGAGCGGAGATGAGCGTTAGCCTTTGCAGGAACTGAGAATATAGGGGTGATGTCGACCACTGCAGTGTTGTCCGAATGTATCAAGATGCACCCTCTGGACCATTCATGACCCCAAAGAAGAGCTGCAATAACAATGGGGTAAATCTCAAAGAGAGCTGAACAACCAACGTGCTGGAGCGCGAGGAACTTCAAAGGCCATGTGGAAGCGAACCATTGGCCTTGGTAAAGCCCCCGAACTGACTGACGGGGCAGCATCTGTGTAGAGCTGAATGTCTTCAGGAGAAGAGGTGACTTTGTCGTAAAAGAATGAAATCCTGTTCCAGGAGTCCAAGAAACGTTCCCAGAGATGCATTCGGTTTTGCAGGGGCGTCAAGGTTCACTCTATCGTGGAGTGAGGGAATAGAAGCAGCTTACGTGAGGAAGCTAGACAGAAAAGGTTTCCCTTGAGGAATGATGCGAATAGCGTAGTTCAGATGACAAGGAGTTGCCTTTTAGGACACCTGTCTGCCAAGCTGAAGGTGGACAAGAGCGGGGAGATACGAAGAACTTCTCAGAAGGGAGGGATGCCTGGAATGAAATGGAATCGAGCGTAATACAGAGAAACGTGATTGCAGTGCAAGGCCCTTGAGTCTACTCTTCGGACAGCGGTACGCCAATATCGGAAAACCGATGCTGAGGTTCTGCGGAACCCGAATTCTGGGCAGCGTGCCCGTGCCCGCCGGGGAGGCGGGGGGTATGGAAGGGGGAGGGGGGGACTATGGAAAAGCAATGCTGAGGTTCTGCGGAACCCGAATTCTGGGCAGCGTGCCCGTGCCCGCCAGGCAGGCGGGGGGTATGGGAGGGGGGAATATTGGAAAAGCAATGCTGAGGTTCTGCGGAACCCGAATTCTGGTTCTGCGGAGAGTGACAGTGTGACGCTGCAGGACACAGAGGAGGGACAGTGTGACGCTGCAGGACACAGAGGAGGGACAGTGTGACGCTGCAGGACACAGAGGAGGGACAGGGTGACGCTGCAGGACACAGAGGAGGGACAGGGTGACGCTGCAGGACACAGAGGAGGGACAGGGTGACGCTGCAGGACACAGAGGAGGGACAGGGTGACGCTGCAGGACACAGAGGAGGGACAGTGTGACGCTGCAGGACACAGAGGAGGGACAGGGTGACGCTGCAGGACACAGAGGAGGGACAGTGTGACGCTGCAGGACACGGAGGAGGGACAGGGTGACGCTGCAGGACACGGAGGAGGGACAGGGTGACGCTGCAGGACACGGAGGAGGGACAGGGTGACGCTGCAGGACACAGAGGAGGGACAGTGTGACGCTGCAGGACACGGAGGAGGGACAGTGTGACGCTGCAGGACACGGAGGAGGGACAGGGTGACGCTGCAGGACACGGAGGAGGGACAGGGTGCCGCTGCAGGACACAGAGGAGGGACAGTGGGACGCTGCAGGACACAGAGGAGGGACAGTGTGACGCTGCAGGACACAGAGGAGGGACAGGGTGACGCTGCAGGATGGGGGGTATGAAAGAGGGGGGAGGGATGGGGGGGGGGGGGCGAATTCTGAGCAGCGGACTTTTCAGAAAATTGCGGCAATGGAGGGTTAGACTGGCTGGGAATAGGGAAAGAGAGAGAGGAACAATTCACATTAGAATTATAGGATGCCTGACCAACCTGAGCTGAGAGCGCTGAAAGAAAGGATGAGACAAACTCATTGATATTAGAACTGGAGGGAGCGGACGCGGGTGGTAATACTACCTGGCTCCCACCAGAGGGAGCTGAAGCGCCGGCTTGAAGTTGCGCCGAGGCAGGTGGGCGGATGACGTCAGCGCGCACGCCTGTCGGGGAACCCGGACGTGGACCGTGGCTAGCCCGCAGAGCAGCTTAGAAGGATGAAAGTAGCCTTCAGTCATTACGACAATAAATCTAGGCATACACTTTCACATGTTTTGCCATCATAAAAGTGAACAGCAAATGAGATTCAAAATCAAAACACTGTGTTACATAGTGATGAACAAACTGGAAGCATGATTTCCTCCAAAGTTCCACATGAAGGTGCACCAAGTATGACTTTTGCTGAACTTATCTCCATCCAGCCACCGTGTCAAGTTACTTTCAGTCATGTTGTGTCCAGTTTAATTAAGACCTGTCACTGTCCAATGCATTGTGGTCTTGAATGTATTACTTTCTTCACCTGCTGGACATCACTAAAAATGGCGTAACCTAAATCGTGCCCTATTTAGGGAATAGAGTGGACATTGGGCCATATCGTAGAAAGGGTTTCAGGGATTGTCATTCGGACGCTGTTTGAAGATCGAGACGTTTCGACTTTTATCCAAAAGTCATTGTCAATCAGAGAGCTGGCACATTTGAAATCGTAATGATGGTCCTCTCCCTCTGAACGCTTTGTTTCAAATTCCCCAGATTTGTGACGTCAAAGAGATCCGGAGGTCTCATGCGCTGTTTTTAGGTTCATAAATCGTCTCCAAACTTGATCCAAGAATTAATCTGCGAGTTTACTTTAGCGGGGCAAGCTTTTGTTTATTTTTCTACTGTAATTCCCTCTGCTGCCTGTAGACACCGTACTAATACAAAAATTGATTAGGGAATGCCAAATTTGTAGAAAGTGATGAGTGGTTTTCAAATTATACATTATTTTAAGTTCTAAAACATGAGACGCCAAAATAGAACCACCGATGATGATAGAACCACCGATGAACCCAGGGGCGTTTCTAGGATTTGCTGAGATCCGGGGCTTAGCCCGGTGTGTTCTTTAAAGGGGACATATCATGCAAAATCTACTTTTTTGGCCCTTAGATACCTTTTATTGTGTACAGTGGGTGTCTGGTAGTGCCAAAAAGTTGAAATTAATCACTTAAGTAGCTGCAGAGATATATTTATATAAATTTTGCAACATATTTCTCAGTTCGTTCGAATATCCGCATTATCTGTTACGTATTTTTATCTATCACGTCACAGCGGAACTACTAAACAAGGTCAAGAGCTTCCGGCAGAGACCGCCATCTTTATTTTCTTCGCAGCGATTTTGTAGTCCAAGCGCAAAGATGTCAAAGGTGCGAGTGGACAAGTTAAAATGCTCTGTTCTTGGTTGTGTTACCAGCACAACTCATTACACCGACCGCCTGCATGCGAACAACTGAGATCGGCTGGTTACGTTTTATTTTTCGTGGTAATGTACCACCGACAGTGGGGAAAGTTCAGTTTGTGTGCGCTAAGCACTTCAAAGAGGAGTGCTTCAGTAACCTCCGCCAGTACAACGAGGGATTTGCTCAAAGATTGCATTTGATCGAAGGGTCAGTTCCTTCGGTCTATGGAGATGACGATATAGTGGAGCGGTAAGTCAAGAAACGCTCAAACACTGTGTTTTTTATCCAGTCATTCTTTACCTGTGTGCTGGCCATTTGTGAGGGATTAGCATTACACCTGGAGCTGCCCATCTTTTACTCGGCTGTTTTCCAGCTGCTTAGGACACATGTCTTTATATACACATATAATACATTTATGTTTTAGGTTTTCATAAGGCAGAACTCACATCAGACTGCTCGTAGCTGACGTTAGCATGTCGCTAGCGTTAGCATGTCGCTAGCATTAGCGCGCAGCAAGCGTAGCCCGCAGCACCTTAACTACACTGACTGACTTGACAGTAGCCTTTTTCCCCGGACTGTTGTTGTAGTAAGATGGTAAAGTGAGGGTCCATTAGACAACCTGCTAATATCTTTCACACACAGTTAAGCTAACGGAGCGCATAGCGAATTACATAGTAGTAAACAAACCATTGAGATGCAGCCATTTGAAGTCTTTGCTGCGGAGGATCGTCGTCTTCGATTTCCTCTTGGTCTGTGTCAGACTCTGGCTCGTACATGTGAGGCTGGATGTTGATGTCTTCGCTTGTTTCCATTTTTTCGATTGTCATTACGTTTATTTCTAACTTTGGAGAAGTTTTGGATCCGACAGACGGACTGTGTTTGGGACTACAACAATGGCTGAACGGGGCGGAGTCTGCGTGCAATGCGCATGGGAGGGGGTGGGGTGCGAACTAACTCATTTGCATTTAAAGAGACAGTGCCAAAACAAGGCGCTCAAAAGCGCTCCTTACAAAAGGGGTAAAAGAGAGGCATGTAGAAAGAAAATTAGGAGGAATTCAGACTGTAGATTGCAGGTATAGTTTATTTAGACCCCAGGTAAATGTTTTAAATGTTCAAAAGGTGAAAATAAAAGCATGATATGTCCACTTTAAGTCATCACGCGAAATCCTGACGGGGATAATACAAGACTTATTTCTTGTATTCTGGTGCATTTTAAGAGGTTTTGAGCAACTAAAAAATAAACGTTTTTTCTAGGCACACATGAGTCTTTTATTGCAAAACAACAATTATTGTTTTAAACTCCGTTGACTGTCATTGTGTTACTTGTTAAACTGTTAATTGTGAGAAGGTGGGACCATGAGATTGTACCTTCTGGATTTCATCTTTGCAAACTGGTCTATTATCTAGTTATGTTTAATGTTCGTCAACCAGCGTTTAAAAAATAAATAAATACTACAATCTATAGAATTTAAAACACAAAAGTAAAAATTGTAATGAATTATATATTACTAGTTACAGAGCTAAACACCTGATATATTTGTATTACAATATTACTGTCCCAAAAATGAAAAAAAAAAAAAACAAACAACGTCACACAACTTAGGTTCCCAATTTTCTTCATAATTTTGTAATTTACAGATTTTTCCAATTATCACGGAGCTGGTCACCCACTGCATTTTATAAAATTGCACATGTTTCATTGGATTAAGAACAAATCAGTAAATATTATTTTATACTTTTTGAAACTTTTGAACCCTCAGCCATAGTTTGAGAACCACTAACCAAATATAAAGTCATATTATTAAGGCGGTTTGGGGTCACTGGGTCAAATGCCCTACAACAACAACAAAAAAATGCACCGTAGGATTTTTTTCCTTTACCTCACTGTGGAGTAATTTGCTGACGGTCCCTGAAGAAGCACGGATACCGCTGCAGTAAACTAACTTTCACTTGCACTTAACCTGTTAAGACCCACCTCATTTTGGCAGTTTTTCACGAAAAGTACATACCCAAATGAAAAAGCTTATTGTATGGCTAACTTACAGTCTTCCTGAAGACATACTTCATGCTGTGCTATTGAAACTCCCCACAGCAGCTATCCACCTTGTTGACAACAACTGTGTGAAATTTCAGACTTCTAGGTCCAACCATTTTGATGTTGAGCAGCTTTTTGTATGAAATAACCCTAATCCGAACAAGAGGGCCTTCTCTGTGCTAAATGTGCCAAACTGCTTTTCATGCATTTTGCCACTCTAATGACCCTGAAAACCACATTTGGTCATTTTGGTGACTATAAATATCACTTATAGATTATTTTTTTCATAAACTTCCTTAAATCAAAAGCAGGTCGTGCGTAAAGACCTTCCACTGCGTAAATGATGCGTAAAATGGTGCCTTCGTCTCTTTACGCACGGAAAAATCAGCTCCTGCACTCAATGAACCTGCAAGTCCCGCCCCTCATTTGAAAGCTGTGGTGATTGGCCAGAAGAATTTGTGATTGACTTACAGAATCACCAATGGCATTCCAGGCTGTGACGCCTTTACGCACGCAGAGCTGACGCTCCTCTCGTGTCAAAATGGATTCGTTCGCTTTGTTCTAAGGGCTCTCCCTCTAGAAGTACTTGACGGAAAATTGCACGGATAGGCTCGTTTTGAAGACAAGACTGAGAGGAAAACGATCATACTCAAGCCGAAGATATCTCTGCAAAGTGATGCGCAACAGTTATGTTTTTATTGCTTTTGTGTTACTGTCAAATGAAGAATAAGCGTTTACGGGTGGATATCAAGAAATTGATTATATTATTTGAAATAACAACTGGATATTCTTATTTTGTGGACTGTGATGGGCAGAAAGAGTGCACACACTTCTGGATTGGATTTTGTTTGCGTCTGCAGGAGCCAACGAAAGGTAAGAAATGTGAGATGAACAGTTTGGTTATGTTACAGTTTGATAGTTTACAAGTATTTTGTGAGGTGATTTAGCGAGGATTGAACATTTTAGACGTTTAGTGGTCACTCTAAACTTTCAAATGACATATAACATGTCTGTATTGAAAACATTTGTTTTTAATGAATGACGCATGTATGTAAAAACTCTGATACTGTCCCTGATCAGGGACGGTGGGTTTGACTGCCTTATATCTGCATTTGACAGATTATAATGTCAACTATACTTAGAATGTACATTAACTAAAACACTTTGACTGTACATAAAACTGGAGGTGCAGTTGCAGTTTTGAGGCTGCGCAGGTTATAGAGAAAATTAATATTGGACACATCTCGGTCCTTGTCTAGGACAAATTAGTTAGGACGAATTAGTTAGGATGAATTAGTTAGGATGAGTTAGAGGTTGAGCCCTTCTCGGCGCCGCAGTGAGCCAGAGCACTCTGCGATTTTGTGAAGAGAGAGAGAGTAAAAGGCGTGGACCGACACGGAAGCGCTGAGGTGGGCTTGAATGACTCGCCGATTGCACCAGACCCGCGCACGGAGCGGACGAGCCCCGCGTACGGAGCGTCAGAGCCCCGCGCAGGGAGCATCCGAGGCTCGCTGTCGGAGCGCACGAGCCTCCAGCACAGAGCGCACGCTCTCGCGCCTCACTCTCGGAGCGCTGAGTCCCGCTCATCATAAAGTGCAATGTAACAGTGCGGACTTTGAATCAGAATCACAATAATTTTGGGAAATAATTTCATTCGGGGCTGGACGTAAAACATCCGGGGCTCAAGCCCCGGTAAAATTGGTCTGGCGACGCCTCTGGATGAACCACACCTGGACGAATGAGGGTTTACATCGATGAAGTGGGCCATAGTTTAATAAAGTTAGTGACATATTATTATTGATTCTGTCCAAATTCCTTTCAAGGCATTTCATCTAATATTAATTGTGTGTAATATTACTTAAAGTATGTATTTAATTTGTCTGCATTGTGAGCTAAAACAACCATGAACCAGAACCACTCCTCAACCCCTTGTAGCACATTTTGATCTCATTAAACTTATCACATCCCTTCTCCGCTTCCTCCTCTTCGGTGCCATTTTTCTCTAACTCTGGTGAATCTCTGGAGCAGAATAAATTGAAAACTTCTCAGGCAGAATTCGCACTGGAGCCACATATTGTCCTCGATGTCAACAGGAAGTCTTGTGAGGTGATGTGCGAGCGGCCCTCTGTCTTTTATGCACCAGTGAGAATCGCTTGTGTTAACGCCGGCGATCCCGGGACATAAGTACCGAGACACTGGGCGCATCAACACGTAAAGCTGGCAATCTCACCAGGAGCTGCGGATATTTTTAGCTTCTGCGCTCTTTAATTTTTCATAAATTGTTGTTGCCGTGCGTGTCTGGTTTCTTCCCGGCTGAGGCACCGTGGAGAGGAAAATGACAAACATTCGAGACGAGAGAGGATGTGGCTTGGTTATATAAAAAAGACAAGAAATAAAAGTTTAGTGGGTTGAAATTTGGAGAGACATTATGTAATAAAGGAAGGTGTTTTGCAAAGTCAGCTGGAACAGTAGAGCAAAGTTTAACGGGAACACTTGATAATAACTACACCTCAATTAGATTAAAAGCATCAAATACTTATAATTCATAATGAACAAATCGTTTACTAAGTTTTTGTTAGTTACGTTTAAGTCTTTGTTCATGCTTTTTAAGTCTATTAAAGTGTATTCATATAAACTGTAACTGTTTTAACAATGTTTTAAAAAGGAAACCAATGCAAACTTGTACTTATTGGATTATTGATTGATCACTTGTCAGCTTTTTACAACCTTTTTGCAGCACTTTTTTAGGGGGCTGAAACAGTTTTGCAACAGAACACTTACTAAAACATGACCAAATCACATTTTTTCAAACAAAAAAATCGGTATAACATTAAATGTGGCAAATAAGGTCACTGTCTGGTTCTTTAAATGTGTTGGTTTTGCTACTGTTTTGGCACATGTGTTTTCCCAGGACATTTCAAAATGGCACATTATTGAATTCAATCCGTGTTTGAAGCCATTAACTAAAATGATGATCCATTTTTCATGGCACACCAGCAACACTAGTGTTCCCCGGCACAAAATAAAGGCACTAGGTCACTTTTCTGTGGAGGGACTGCCACCTTGTCTCCATGGAGATGACTGCAGGGCTATTCAACACCAGGCCGTTCGGCAAATGTTGTTAAAACCTTTCGTATTATAGTTTTTGTATGCCTCCATTTGGACACTTCTTCGTACATTTTTGTAGTTTTTCATCCTATCTTCCATTTGCTAACAATATTTTCCACTGTGCCATCTAACGTTATTATAGATGTTAAGAGAAAGGAAGTGAAGTGTGTTGCCCAAACAATGGCAGTATGCAGAGGTTAAAGCAGCAACGTTTCTAGTCAAAACAGGTTTACACTGTCTCCACTTACATTTTTCCTGTAAACCTTGAAAAACAGAAAACAAAAATGAAAAAAACGCTGCAGACTTTGTGAATGCATCCATTGTCACGTATTAT
Organism: Rhinogobius similis; assembly: GCA_019453435.1. Lineage (NCBI taxonomy): Eukaryota > Metazoa > Chordata > Actinopteri > Gobiiformes > Gobiidae > Rhinogobius > Rhinogobius similis. Next base: position 9,432,615 of record CM033628.1, on the reverse strand, counting down.
TTACAAAACAGCTGCTATAGCGAGTCCATGCTGTGCGAATCAGGTGAGGTTTCTGCATTTAAGATTATCGGGCCGTGATTATCTTTAGTCGTCGCCGTAGTGACAGGGCTGAGAGCGTGACTGTTGTAAAGTCAAACAAAGGCCAGTGTGTTATCGTCCATCACTAATCCCTCTGTGCTCAGGAAAAGGCTCTGCTGGCATTACATCACACACACAAACACATGTTCCTCCTCGGGCTGCATGTTCACACCTGCACACGCCGCGTCAAAAATGGAGCTAAAGTGGGATTAAACCTCCAACTAAATCTGGACTAGACTGCGACTAAACCAGGACTTGAACGGGACCAAACCAAGTCTAGATCAGAACTGCACAGGGTTCAAACCAGCACCAAACACACTCCTTAAAGTGCCCATGACAAGTTGAAGTACTCATTTTACGAAAAGACAGTTAAGATAATTATATTCAAGATTCTGCTAAAAACAAAGCTAATTTTTTTTTTTTTTTTTAGGTTTAAATTTTTACTTCCTGGTTGTAAATCATGACATCACACTAGGAAATTCTGTAATTGTTGCCTAGAAACCATGTTGTACGCTGGGTGAAAACTCCTCTAATGTCACAAAAATTATTATTTGACAAATAAAAACATATAGGGACGCCTTTATTTTGATGAATTCATGTTTAAAGGATCAGAAAAATGTGTTTCTTGATCGTAAATTGTCCCTCGTGTGTCTCCCTAGTGTGATGTCATCATGTTTTGGAACGCTGCTCTACTTCCTGTAAATTTCGACATATTTTTCAACTTTTCTTCACAAACTGACACCCGATTGGTGTAAAAATACCATTTATATTTACAACAGGTTTTATTCCACCAAATAAAGTCAAAACTAGAAAATAATAAAAACCTGTCATACGCACTTTAATACTCAAAGCCCCACCGTGTAAGATTTCAGCTAAAAAAACACACTTAAAGTCACTATTACTGGTTAGACAACACATTTAATTAAAACATAGTGAACATGATCATATTTAGGATTTTATAAAACATTTTGTCTATTTGTCCCCAGTTTTTATAATGTTTATAATGTTACTTCCTGGTTGAACATGAGCAGCAAATTTGACACAGTTAGAGATAATTCCACAACTGTTACCTAGCAACAATTTGGAAAACAAGGACTAAAATCCACATAAATTACACAATAGTTGTGATTTGACAAATAATATTATCTGATAAGACCTTTATTTTGTTGAATAGCAGTTTAAACTGTAAAAATAATGTGTCAGTTGAGTGTAAATTGTCTATATTTTGATGACATAGATGGAGGGATTAAATTTTAGAACTCAGCATTACTTCCTGTGTTTTTTTACTTTTATTTTTTTAAATTTCAACTTCACAGATGTAAAACTATAAAACATTTACCACAGGTGCCCTCCCACCAAACTAAGTCCAAATCAGAATATCATAAGAACCTGTCATATAGACTTTAAATAAAGGCAATTACTGCATTACATGGATCTTATAGTCCTGAAAAACCTTGAAAAACATGGACTCATATTGTTTCAACACAAATTTGGCTCATAACTTTTCTGGTGGAGGGTCTGCCACCTGCTTGTGTCTATAGAGATGTTGTTACTTTGCCTCAAACATTCCCGAATGGCAAGTAAGACTAATGACGTATATAACAGGCGTAGTTTAGCGGGAGGGCACCTGCGGTAAATGTTTATCATAGTTTTGCATCCGTGAGGTTTCAGTTTGTTAAGACATTTTGAAAAATGTAAGTTTAAATTGCATGAAGTAGTGCTGAGTTCTAACACAGAATCCCTCTGTGATGTCATCAGTAAGTGACAAACCATTGAAAATACAGAGACAATTTACAGACAAACTGACTCATTTTTCCGACAGTTTAAATGGTCATTCCACAGGTTCCACAGGTGAGTTATCAGGTATTATTATTTTTCAAATCATAACTGCTGTGTAATTGTTTATAAAATGGTTATAGAAATACATCTAACTATGTCATATTTTCTTCCCAACAAGGTGCAATTATAAACTTCACAAAAGCTGTCAAAATGGGGACAAATGGGCAAAATGTTTCGTAAAATCTTAAATATGACAAATTATGATTACATTTTAGTGATATTTAGTCATATAGACTTCATTGCGTATCTTAGTTAGTTAACATCTTCTTCTTTTAGGCAGACAACATTTTCTCCTACATTCTACTACTTTGCCCTACTGTTTTTATTAGTTTAGTTTTGTTTTTGTTAGTTTTTCCTTACTAAGAATAAGGCTCACGAACAGGGAACGCTCTGGGATAATTATCTATTTGCTTGATTCCTTTGAATGTTGGTTAATCTTTTTCTCTATTATTGACTAATGACTGCTTCATTGTTTGATTTCCTGCAGGTAAAATCAACAGTTTAGAGTAGCCCGGCGAGGCAACTATTGATATGATTTTGGGCTTTACAAGAATAAACAGAACCGAATTGAAAAGCGAGATGTATTTACCTTGGGCTGTTTCTTCTTCTTCAGATCTGTCAGTCCGTCGGTCTTGGTGTCACGTATGAGCTGAACTGTGGTCAGTCTGCTAGGTCTGTCAGGTTTTTCTCTCTCCCTTTTCTTCATGTGTTCAAGGCACTTGAACCACTGAAAGCAAGCTGGTTAAGTGTCTTGCCCAAGGATACAATGACTGAGGGAGCTGCGATCAAACTACCAACCTGTGGTCCAGCGAGTCTGACAATTCTACCGTGGATGTTTTACTGTAAGTGTCATGCGTGAGTCTGTTAAAAGTAAAAGAAATGGAAGGAGAAAAAAAAACCTGTGAGCGGATTCTCAAAAGTAACAAGCCCGTTTTAATAATACACAAAGAAGAAAGTACAGAGACTCTTCTTAAAAAGTGAGAAGAAGAAGTAAAAAGTCGCCCAAAAATTTCAAAATCAAGTAACGCACAGATAAATAACAAAATCTACTTAAGTATAGTAACGAAGAATAAATGTTTTGTTACATTTGTCAAGCCAGGGCGATGTGCTGGGAGTTTTCTACAGATTTTGAGGTTCATTTTGTTTATGGTGAGAAGTCCCAAGCTGGAGAATGAGTCTATTGTGTGTGTGTTAGAGGTTAAAGGCTACAGACTGCGGAAAAAAATGCGTATTGCCTCCAATAGTCTGCCTGAACGCGTATAAAGTACAATATACAGCTAGGAGTAAACAATGCGTCATACCCACAATGAAAACTCAAAGCCTGAATAGTGCTCAGATGTACGAGTGTGTATCCTCAGGTTTACAGACTCCTGTCCTGGTTGTAAAGTAGGTCATTAGAAAACAGGCCACAGCTGATTGGCCCCTGGCTCCAAATCCACAAGACTGAAGAGACTGAAGAAACTCAAGAGCTCAGAGGACCAGACCAGACTCCAACAACATGTCCCTGGATTTGTGCTCTGGTTAAAGGAGACAGATTATTCTTCTTTTTTTCCAGGTACTTAGTATTAAACGACAAGATAAGCAGACCATCATTTTACATTTTGTTCATTGTAAACTCTAAAATGGCTTAATAATAGAAAAAAGTCCATTCAATTCCTGTTCAAAACTGCAGAACTTCTAAGCCCCGCCTCTTCATAGTGACATTTCACCATATTCAGGCTTCTTGAGAATATGCATCACTCAGTCTTAAAGTGCCCCTGACAGGTTGAACTACTCATTTAACTAAAATGTAGTTTAGATAAATATATTTCAAATTTTGCTAAAATACTTCACTAATTTTATCCCGGTTGTGCAATTTTTTAGGTTTTTTGTCTCACTTCCTGGTTGTAAATGATGACATCACGCTAGGAAATTACCATAGCAACCACCCAAATTCATCTAATGTCACAGATCTTTAAACTTTTTCAAATAAAAAACACATGTGAACACCTTTTTTGTCGAATGAATGTATAAAGTATAAAAAAATCACGCTTTTTGTGTAAATTATGCATAACTTTTGTCTCCCCAGTGTGATGTCATCAATTTGTTCACTTCCTGTAATTTTCGACGGATTTTTAAACTTTTCTCCACAAACGGCGACTCGATTGGTGTAAAACTATAATTTATATTTACAAGAGGTATTAATACGCTGAATAAAGTCAAAATAAGAAAATCACGAAAACCTGTCATACGCACTTTAATTGTTGAACTAATCGCAACTAAGTACAGGGGTGTGGTCTGGGATTGGGGGTAGGTGAAAACAGGAATTTTCTGAGCGCTCAAGCCTCGGTTTGCAGGACAATACTTACTTGAACATGCATTAATCAATAAAAAATACAACTTTGAGTAAACTAATGACGAGGAAACACTGGCGATGATGTTAAAAGTGCATTTAAGTAGATTTTGCATAATATGTCTCCTTTAAACAGATGACGCAAAACTCTCAAAGTAGTGCGTGAAAGTTCTTGGCCTGGCTCTTTCCCGCTGGACCCTCTCCTCGTGGCCGGGGCAGTTTGATGAATGGTGCGATTGAAGTCTCTCATCTCTCAGTTGTGTGGGTTCAGCTGCTGGGGTCAAACCACCAGACACGCTCAAGAGAATGGCGCAGTTCAGGGTCGACAAACCTCAACTTTCACCTGGAAGTGCATCATTGTCAGTAGAAGTGGGTAGAGGAATGTTTCTTCAAATCAGTATTACTCAAGTAGAAGTATGAAGTAGAAGTCCAAATTACTCAAGAATAGAAAAGTATTCTGGGGAACTGCTAAGAGTAATGGGAGCCATAGGACCACAGTAACAAGACGTAATCGAATTCATATTTTTAAGAAAAACTAAAAAATGAGGAGTGTACAGCTATGTGAGGAGCGTCCAGTTCGATGAAGAGTGTCTAGCAAAATGTGGAGCGTCCAAAGAGATGAGGAGCATCCAGAAAGATGAGCAGTGTCCAGCAAAATGTGGAGCGTCCAAAGAGATGAGGAGCGTCCAGAAAGATGAGGAGTGTCCAGAAAGATGAGGAGTGTCCAGCAAAATGAGGAGCGTCCAGAAAGATGAGGAGCATCCAGAGAGATGAGGAGTGTCCAGCAAGATAAGGAGCGTCCAGAGAGATGAGGAGTGTCCAGCAAGATAAGGAGCGTCCAGAGAGATGAGGAGTGTCCAGCAAGATAAGGAGCGTCCAGAGAGATGAGGAGTGTCCAGCAAGATAAGGAGCGTCCAGCAAAATGAGGAGTTTCCAGCAAAATGAGGAGTGTCCAGAAAGATGAGGAGTGTCCAGCAAGATGAGGAGCGTCCAGCAAAATGAGGAGTTTCCAGCAAAATGATTAGTGTCCAGAAAGATGAGGAGCATCCAGCAAAATTTTGAGCAAAAGGCAAGCTGAGGGTCATCCAGCCACATCAGGATCATTCAGCAAGATGAGGAGCATCCAGTCAGATGAGGAGCGTCCAGTAAGATGAGGAGTGTCCAGTAAGATGAGGAGCATCCAGTAAGATGAGGAGCATCCCGGTCTGCAGGTCAGGAAGGTAAGATGCGGCGGGGCATTTCAGTTTCAGTCGTCACTGAAGCAGCGGCCAGGCATCTGGAACAGTAGGAGTAGGGAGTGTGTTTTTTAAGTTAATGTAATTGGAAGAAATCTTTTCACAAGATAGTCACACGAATGAGAAAATAAAGCGCATATTAAGGAGCGTTACCAGAAACACAAATGTCCAAATCATTTTGTAATTGTAAACAGAAATGTGTTACTCGTAGATTTATTCACAGTGGGAAGAGGAGCTAAAACAGCCAATCACAGCCTATTGCCTTTATTTTTAATTAAACCCATCACCATAAATCCATCCGTGTTAATGCACTCGCTCGCTTTTCCTTTGCTCCCAAAAGCTGGTCTCGACTGCTAAATAATTCTGCGTCGCCAATTGCTCCAAGTTAGACTCCCCCAGCATGGGACATTCTACAAAATACAACACAATACAAAATATAATAATACATTTTTATTTATTCCTCTTTAAAATTGACATCCTTGGAGTTGGATTCTCATAAAACAAGGCTCAAGAGAGTTTTTACACATATATTTAATTTCCTTTTAAATCCAATACCAGAATAATGACTGTAATGAGAGCAATGGGAAGTGTGAAAGTTTAATAAAACGGGGTGTAATTGTACGGTTGAAAGCTCTTTGTTGGACTATAAAGACAAATAAGCCCGGGCTACACTTGAGCTAAGTAATATTGCAACTGATTTCATTGTTCTTCTCAACGGGGAGGTTTTGATGTACAGCCAATAAGTGTCTCTCTCTTCCACTCTCACTTTGTCGTTCTCATGAGCTGGCCTGGTCTACAGCAAACTCTGAAGTATAAAATGTCAGTTACAGGGTTTAGTCGAGTCAAGAAAATCCTGGTTGACCAAAGCCATACCCTAGCTAAACTAAACTGGTCAAAGAACTTTTTAGCAGCTCATCTGCATGTATCTGACGCAAAAATAATGATATTACACAGAAAAGTACTTGGAAAGAGTGTATTTACATGTAAAAAAGGCAGACTGAACTTCAAACCTCACTCCTTTCTGCTGTTTTCCCAAAAAATTCTTCTAATTTAAATATAATAATTAATCAGCGAATACAAATTTCGGTTGACTAAAACGCCATCGACTGATTAATCGACTATACAATCAAGGTCCTAAACAGTCCTATTGTAGGTTCAAGTTTATATTATAGACATTTTCTTTTTTTTACCCCAAATAAATTATGTATATTATGTCACAATGTCCCATGGAAATATTTCTGTTAAAGGTGCTGTACCTGATTTTTTACTGTTTCGAAACGTGAAAAACAGAACTAGTTCATGTGCCCGATTTTTTGCGATAAGTAAAATCTATTTTTTTCCAGTACAGATATATTATAAACGCATCTATTCAGGTGAAAATGAGACCACAACGTTTTCTTTACGTCTGTTTTCAGACCGTCTTATTCTACGAGAAGCAGGAAGTGTGCCGTTAGCATGTTAATGTTGTTTAGCTTTACCGTGATCCTGCTCTGGACTCAGACTCGTGATTATAAAACTCATGAATATTTGGGATGCTGGGAGTCAAAGCCCTAGCACCAATTTCTGGGCCAAACTCTCAGTGGGCCCCTAATATGATTTGTTTAAGCCAAATTTATATAGATATATATATTTTTTTCTTCCATTCACTATTGCTAGAATATACAGACTATGGTTTCTAAATGCACCTAACAATAACTCACACATTTATAGACGTCTGTGCAGCTACAAAACCATTACAACTGCACGATAGCTCTGCACAGCTACAAAACGTGTGTGTAAAATGTTGTGTAATTGCCTTCGCAGCCAGCCAAGGCTGTGGTAAAGTTCTATTGTCCTTTGTAAAAACATTTTATTTTTAGTTCCAAAACATGAGATGACAAAGTAAAGATACTCAAGAGCATGTGTGAGGCCAATAACACGACAAACAATGCCTTCAAAATCCTTCAAAAAATTGTACAGAAAGAAAACTGCTCAAGGTTTTCCAATCAGTAAAAGCAGCAGCTCGTTAGAAACAAGAACCAAACTGTTGGAAAAACTGAAAACCTGAAAACCTAACAAAATTGTACTTCTGGGGGTAGTTTGATGACTGCATGCCTTTAATCCTTCTGGGGTAGTATTTAGTTTGAAGTAGCAGTGCACTTGAGTAAAAGTGTTGTTTCCAAGTGACAAGCGTCATGGTTGCTGTTGTGTTTTTTTTTTTGTTTTTTTTTTTTGTCTTTTTCTGTGTTAAGTTTCTAGATTTTTCAAGTGAGTGCCTAATATTTGTCTTCTTCTAAATTACAAAAGCTTTAAGTTGACACTATTGAATTATTAAAAACATTTGTGTTTCTTGCGCCGCTCCTTCGTACATGATTTTGTTATTCTAATTTTTGTGTCTCTCCTTTGAAAATACCATATATTGTGCGTCATTTGAGGATACTGTACCTGATTTTTTACTGTTTTAAACATGGAAAACAGAACCAGTTCATGTTAAAGTGCGTATGACAGGTTTTTATGATTTTCTAATTTTGACTTTATTCAGTGTATTAACACTTGTTAGGTCGCTGTTTGTGGAAAAAAAGTTGAAAAATATGTTGAAAATTACAGGAAGTAAACAAATTGATGACATCACGCTGGGGAAACAAACTTTATACATGATTTACACAAAATAAACTACTTTTTTGACCATTTAAACATTAATTCAACTAAATAAATACGTTCAAATATATTTTTATTTGTCAGGTAAAAGAATTGATGACATTAGATGAGTTTTAGCCCAGTTTACAGTGTGGTTGCTATGGTAATTTCCTAGTGTGATGTCATTATTTACAACCAGGAAGTGAAATTAAAACTTATAAAACTGCTAAACCGGAATAACATTTGTAAAGAATTTTAGCAAACTCGAAATATATTTATCTTAACTGCATTTTACGTAAATGAGTGGTCCAACCTGTCACGGGCCCTTTAAACTCTTCACATCAGTCCCATGTATCACTTGCCTTCCTAATGCACTGCCAGCATCCTGAATATTCACCTCCATGAGTTTATACGCACTTTTCTGTGTCTGAGCCCAGAGCGTCACGGACCGTCTCTGTAAAGCTAACAAACATTATTACGCTGATGACGTAGAATAAAACATTCTATAAACAGATGCAAACAAAGCGCTGTGGTTTAACTTTAAACAGAACTGATGCTTTTACAATAGATCTGTACTGAGGTAAAACAGATCTTACTTTTCGTGCAAAAATTTTGTTCTGTTTTTCATGATTTAAACCAGTAATAAATCAGACCCCTTTAATGTTTTGACCTTCCAATTACCTAAATGTCCTGACAGTCTCTTACTTGAGCAGTTTCTTGGACCACTGTTTTGTACTTGTACTTGAGTGATCTTACAGTATTTCGAAGCAACATTACTTTCACTTGAGTACAGCTTTAGGCTTCTCGACCCAACACTGTTTAAGATGCATAACCCCTGACCAGACGTCTCACCAATCTGATGTCAAATTAAACCTACCTTTGTTTTAAAACTTTGAAACTTCTCCGTGTTTTTTTTCCCTCCCGTCAGGTTATGCTGAATATGGTGATGTAATCGCCAGCTCAGAGTTTCGCTATAACTCCAGGGAGTCTTGCATTTGGGGAAAACCTATCAAACTCCATCAAAAAGATCAAGCCAGCACGGGTTTAAGGCTAGAATCTCCAATTACAAATGCATCCTGCTGTTTTAAGTAACAGTTTTGTGTTCTTGTGAAGTGTATAATGCAATAGGTTGCGTTCACGTGTCATCACAACACACTCAGAACAGAGCTGGAGACAAGTCAGAATCTCATGATGGAGTTTACTGTGGAAGTGTCAGATTGCAGATTTGTTGACCTGGTTTATGTTTCATAAGTTATCACTGGGCCCATCCATTGAATGTTACCATGTGAACCCAAAGTAACCAACGTCCAATTCCAGCGCCGTGTTGTGTTGGAAAATTCTACTAAAAGAACAAACTAATATGAGAGCTGGACTTTTAATCATATTTTTTTAAAGAATATATATCTTTTTACTTTATCTAAATCTCATATTCTACCAAACTAATGTGAAAAACAATACATTTTTAATTTTACGCAATAAATTATTCTTTTATAAAAATAGTTTTGAATTAATTTTGAATTATGTAGTGACACACAGCCAGTTTCATTCTGCACAAAATACAGACCAGTTCAGTGTTTTGAGTTTGAATAATCATTTTCATAATTCTCTTTTGCCCTCATTATAAACTCAATGGGCCTATCCACAGAGAAAAAAAATTGGTACAAAGTTCTACGTCTGTGTTTTGATTTTCAGTGTCCAGATAACAACCTTTGAAACCTTTTCCATTAACCCCTACAATGTTATTGTATACATGTGTTTTGCATTTGTTTATTGTTGTGTGTTGTCTTGTTTGTACTTTTTTTTCTTCATCAAATTGATCTAAAGCTTGTCAACAACACCTTCATCTACAGCAAATAATGTACATGTAGTTGATCTTAAAATGAATGCAGAATATTTCTCTAGTTTCAAGGTATTTCACTGATCATGACATAATTTATCTTAAAATAAGTTACCAATGGACTAAGTAGAATTATCTTAACCCACGGACAGATCATTTAGCTTGAAGTAAGAAATAATGTCTAGAAACAAATCAGAAACAGTTTGATACAAGTAAAATACTCTAGTTCCATCAAATAAATTGTCTGAGCTAATCTTAACCAATCAAAATGTCTGAAACTGAGATTAATATGCTGAAATCAAGACATTTGAACTCATCTAGAAATTCATTTTTTGCAGTGTATCATAAAGAATATTTCCGTGAATTTTCTAAAAGTTTAACTCAACAGTGCAAGCAGCAGAGGCAGTCGTCAGTGTCTGTCTTTGGGGGTAAGTGGTCATGTATTGGTGGTAGTTGGAGGGAACCACAGCGTTCCTCACAATTCGACACGAGACACAATACAGAGCTCACCATACGATGATGTCACAAGGGTTAGGGTTAGTCATTCTGCAGAACATCAGTGTAATCAACCATAATAACAGTATTCTTTGTTAAACTGCAACCTGCACATACTTATCATGAAAGACACTCATTTTAAATCAAAAGTTTTGCATAAACATAGAAGAAAATTCTACCGAAGTCACAAAATAAGTTTGAGAAATATACCAAAACACTCTATACTCAATACTTGGAATACACTGATACACCAGCCCCGCAATATCAATAATGCAGCACCAAAGTAAGTGTCGTGATACATTCACAACACACACCTGATAGTAGTAGTAGTAGTAGTCTTTTCCTTCTTTATTCGTTTATTAGGACAGTGTACAGTTACATTAAGCACAATGGCAGAGACGCTTGTACCAGACTCTAGCTTCACAGCTAATTTCCATCTGTAGTCCTCAGGGGGAGGGGTCAGCAATAATTATTTACATATTTACAACAATTAAAAAGCCACAACCCTTGTTGCTTCCACATGCAGCATCTATCCAATCTCACCAACGCATACAACATATTCATACACTCATTAAACACATTCTCTATACAGTCAACATTTACATTTCAGTCATTCTTAATTGTGCGTACATGTTTGCTTTTCTAAAAACCATGCTTTCACCTCTGTATTAAAGGCTGAAAGACTATTTAAGCTCAATAACTCAGATGGGAGTGCATTCCATTGTTTAACAGCCCTAAATGAAAACGCAGATTGAGCAAAAGCAGTTCTGCATTTAGGGATGTTACACAATCCTTTACTTACTTTGGCATAGTAATAGAAGTAGTTGTAGTGAAAGTAGTAGTAGTTGTTGTTGTTGTTGATTTGAAATATGAAAACAAGTGCATAGAGTGTGTGCATTGGTTCAAATTTCTAAAACGTTAATGGACCCAGCACATTTGCATAATTAAATCCTTGTCTGAGATTTTGAAAGCAGACTTCACAAAATTGCACGGACTACTTTAAATGCTGAGAGTTTGAGAGTAAGTCTGTTGAAACGAGGTTTATTTTGGCATGGTCTGTATTAAAATGCCGCTTTGGTGCTTGAGTCGTGGAGGTAATTTGCATGGCGTGGAGTGAAGAGGTGCTTACTGAAGGATAGCGCACTGAAGTCTGTCTGACTGCTTGGGAAACCATGCATGCTGCTGCACCCAGTGGGGAGCTAATGACCAAAATACACTGCCTCCACGCAATGAGGATCTCTGCTCTAACTCCTGAGAGGCTGAGAGGATTTTCTGCCATGATTGGAGCTCAGAGCAAACACACACTGGATATCCAAGGGTTTGACAATGTATACCAGATAAATATACTAGAAATATGTGTTTTTGTTTTCTAGGACGACATGACTGAAAAGTTTGATTTTCAGACACGATATGGTGCATATGCAGAAGTGAGTGTTAATAAGCAGAGGTGGATCTAAATCTTTGTTTTGCAAGTCTAAAGTCTAAGTCACATGGTTTGAGTCTTTTCAAGTCTTTTTAAGTCTTTACACAAAATGACCAAATACAGCTCATAGTTTTACAATGTGTATGATTTTTATTCATTTAAAGTGGTCACAAATAGAAATTTTGGAAGGGACATGTTTCTGTTCCTGTACATTAAACTATGACATTACATTAACTGTAAAGAAACAACTTTATTTTTAAAACCATTTTAGGAGAAACATCTAGTGTCTTGGGACTTGACTTGGATTTGAAGCCATGTGTCTTGGCCATGGGGCTTCAAATTATCAAGTCATCCAACTAATAACTTAGAAGTCCACACCTCTGGAAATAACTAAACCACTGTGAGCGGGCGGCAGTAGGTAACTTTCAAGGGTGGGATGGAAAAATAGTCAAGTCAAGTTAGACTTTAACCTGAGGCTGAGCTGTGTTTGTCACAATCTGCAGATTGAGTTGGAACTAAAACTGCTGTTCAGTGGCTTTATAAAATGTCCTTCTGAAATAATAATAATTATTGTCACAAACAGTGAATCCATATGTTGATTATAGGATATTTAGTGAAATGGATAATATTGCAGTTGTTGTTTTGGAGGAATGCACAATTTGTGAGTGGATCATCTTCAGAACGGCTACGTAAAGAGGCAGAATCCTCCAAAATAAACAGGGGTGATATATCTGCACTTATTTGTTTAATTTTAAAGTCTGTTTTGTGCAATAGTTTCAGGTACATTTTAGGACATTCCTGATGCAAATGTGGAAATATCTGAATATCATTATCAAGATAATCAAAAACAAATATTGAAATATTCATTTTTGTCAACATCTCCCAGCCCTGGGAAACAGGAAGTAGCACAACTAAAAATATACATTCTAATGTATGTAGTGTGTAAGGTATTTTTACATCTAGCTCAGGAGACTCATCTGCAGTATTAGATATTCTGACAGGTGACAAATTATGGAGGAAAACAACACGGTGTACCAGATGATGTGCGGCGCTGCCATGTGCTGCCGAGCTCTCCTTCACTAAGGCTGTTTTGACAGTTCAGATACAAACTTAGGTACAGCAAGAACAACAAATCTCTTTCCCAAATTCACAAAAATAAGCCAACTTTTAGACTTGGATTTCTCAGTCAGAAACATTTTAAAATCACTCAACGAAATGATGCAATTGTTAAGAGCAAACCCACCACTTCGATTTATACCACTTTTGTAGATCGGGGTCAAAGGGCAGCAGTCGAGCCGAGTCACCCAAACAACTTTAAAGCATTACTAAAAAGATGTTGCATAGTGCTCTTAAGGGCTTAATATTCAGACCATGAGGGTTAAATGCTAAACCTAACATTTAATCTGTATTCTCTTTAAGACATATTCTGTCTGTCTGAGGACAAGAGCTCAAACTTCTATTGCCTTTTTTTGACACTTAAATCTTCAAATCCAATTCTTGTACAAAACCAACCATTACTTAACTGCAGCAACACTACATTTCTCTGCTGAATTGTAAGGATTAGAGGATTCACTCATGTATATTTGTTGTTGTTAGCGAGCAGACTTCCAGCCTCGTTCCTCATACGTCGACGAAATAGAAGCAGTCACTTTGGGGATTGTGTGAATTAATGGAGTGGTTTAATGTGCTTTAGGCAGAGTGGACGGCCCTATTGTTAGCCGTCCCAGGAGACGCACACGGGGCAGAAGGGCACAAGTGCTGCTAGCCAAGATTTGGATCACAATACACTATACACAAAACTGTCCAATAGACGGGCAGGATTATCAAGCAAAAGGACAACTTTAAAGGCTATGTTTCTGAAAGCCCAGGGGAAATGTATATGCAATGCGCGCACCCAAATGTCAAATATTAAATTATGAAGGCGGTAACAATAAACAAACTGCTTGGTAAGATGTGATTTGCCCAGTGTCGTGACTTTAAAGAAGCTAACTCTTTTAAAGACTGTTTTGAAATGTGAAAAACAGATCTAGTTCGTTTTTAAGTCTTAGCATTTATTCCATGCGGAGAAAGCGCTGTGTTCTCATTTGTATGTGAAGAAATGCTTTTATCAAATCAAATCAAATCAATTAATTTTTATAATGCCCAAAATCACAACAACAGTTGCCTCGATGGGCCACAGGTAAAAGCAGTTCAGATAACTGTCCCAGAATGCCCCTGTCCTTTGACCCTCCTTCAGGAAAAACTACAAAAAACCCCATGGGAAAAAGTAGAAACCTCGGGGAGAACCACAGTGAAGGAGAGATCCTACTCCCACGGACGGACAGGCTGCAGATGAACTAGGACTGACTCATCCACTTGGACTGTGGAGCCAGAACCACTCAAGAGGGAGGTGGCTTTAAAGAGTTCCTCCAGGCGGACGAGGAGCAGTCCACCAGTGTAGAGAGATCCTCCAGCAGGAGATGAGGAACAGTTCATCTAAAGTAGAAGGAGTTCGTCCAGGCAGACGAGGTGTGGCTAATCCAGCTGTCCAGGCGGGTGGCGCATAGATCCTCCAGTGTAGAGATCGATTACAGTATATCTGTACTGAAGCAAAACAGATTTTACTTTATTACTTGCAAAACATATGGCTCATGAACTAGTTCTGTTTTTCATGTTTCAAAACGGTAAAAATCAAGCAGAGCACCTTTAACTGTTTTTTTTTTTTCTTCTCCACAATCATGAAACTTTTAAACATTTAGTCGCAGTCAAAACTCACTTCTCACTTTAAGTATTCCGCATCATAAAATTTCCATTGTTTAAATATGACGCAAAAAGAAAATTATACACTATATTGTTTGTGAATTTCAGCTTGGATTAATGTAAGGCGGTACCAGGAAGGGCATCAGATCTTAAACTGGAGCTGCCCTTATCTCAGTTTTGGCTTTAGTACACTATAAAAGCAGCTCTCAGTGACAAAAACGGCTTCCATGTGCTGTCCCCAAGCTTTAACAATGCCTTGTTTAAAGAATGTTATTGTATTATATAGATAATTATTTTCGATTTTGTTTGTTGTGAAGCGCAATCGATCTAAACGGCTTAACAATAGAAATGGGAACACTCTTTGTGCAGAACTGAGATTCCTCGTATTTTCATTGTGGCCTTTAAAAACCCTAGCAAACACTGTATTTTTGCGCGCGTGTTTGTAACAATTGCTACAAACATTGTTTATCTCTAGATATCACACTCAAGCAGGACAATACAAACGTGCATAAATCAATCGAAATACAACTTTGAGTATGTTTATGGTGAGGAGAAGTCAATTTTGCATAATATGTCTCCTTTACTAATTCAATCCTATATCTGTGCATAGTCGAGACCGACCAGTAGCGCCCAGTTTCTCTGACTTCTCCTTTAAAACAGAATAATAACAAGTAATGGGTCAAACTTGCAGCTGCATCGCCGTACACGGTGACTTCTTGTAGCAGCTTGGTTTGTTGAATACTTAATACTTTTGCAGAGTCAGAACAGAGTGTCCCTGGTTCAACTCTGCACAACCTTTGGCTGTTGTCATTCCCTTCAACGCTGCTGTGTTTCCGGCCTCCTCTATATTTAAAAGTAAAGGCTCAGTTAATATTTCACAAGAAAGTTCACCCTTCGCTTGGAAACAAAAAGACTTCTGCAGTTTGGAAGTTCAAGACGGGAAAATAGTGGTCCAACCGGGTCACAAGCTGTCCCGTTTTATTTAAACGTTCACTATACATAAATGTTCCATAAATGATTGCCACAAAAACAGTAATTAGATTTTGTGAAAGGAAAATTATTAGTGAGTATTGTAAATAATATAGTAAGTCCACTGCAATAAGTCAAGCTAAATATCTGGAATAGAATAAAATATGTTTTGCACAAAGCGAAGGTTTTTGTGTAAACATATTGCCACAGCGTCTCCTTGACAAACAAACTCAATGCATTTTAGGAAGGAATAATAAGGATAGCTGCCTCTTCACAAAAACAGCTATATCTTTTGGGTGAAAATGTGTAGAAAAATGTGCATGTTGAATATTCCAGAAGACCAAAATCCAAGGCACTAACAAATACAAATAAATAAAAAGCGGTTATTATTATTACTGCAGGGCTAAATTTGCGCTGCCTTTTGGCACAGCATGGCCGTCCTCAAGGTGCTCGCACAAATGAATGCACGGGAGTTTGAATAGAAATACTCACTGGCTGTGGTTGTATTATACGAATAAACTAATACTAGTACTAATAAAGGAGGTGAACTGCACAACATGTAGAAACTAAAGGTCACTTGCGTGTCCTTTACCTTAAGACATATGAATTTATATGAGTTTATAGCGGATCTTATATTCAACAGGTTCATAAGAGGTTCCCATAGCAACCACACACATCAGGTAAGTGTGGCCTGGATAATATTATCATCACCACAAGAAAGCTGGATTTTTTTTTTTAGTTTTTAGGTTTGCATAATCACCAAACTTCTAAAATAATAATAATTAAAAAATAATAATTAAATAACTTACATTTAGAAACAACACAGACAGTATTTTTGTAAATGTTTTGAAAGAATAGTTTGAGTGACAAAAGGCAATTAAGTAAGAAGTGAGATGTTTTCGAACAGTTGTATTGTGACAACTGCACAGGGGCATCGGACTGGTGGGGTAAAGGGTTTCCCCCGGGGCCCAGGGCAGGAAGGGCCCTCAAAAGCATGGGATGGTTTCAGTTGCATTTTTCTACGCTTTTATCTATTGTTGTTGTAATAAAATGCAATGTGTTTGAGTAAAGTCCTTGAGAGACTAAATACAATTATGCATGAGATCTGAGGGCCCATCACCCTTTAAAAATGTAAAAAAATCTTTGCTCACATATTAGCCAAGTTGTCTACAAATAAAATGACAGATTATAATTAGCAGTTTAGTGCATTTTCTTATTTTAAAAGTGCATTTCAAGATCTTTGGGAAATTGTCCTGGTTGTTATTGCAAATACAAACAGTAATATATCATAATATAAGCTCCACAAGACGTCCATAAATTATCCAGTTATTATTAAGTGTATGTAGTAACCATAAGGTGTATATTCTATCAATAGTGAATGAATAAATAAATAAATAATATACAAAATTATGTATTAGGGCCCCACTCAGAAGGTTTCTACCAGGGGCCCAGAATTTGGTGCTACCTCCTTGCATCAGCATTCATTAAAATATAAGGCTGAATTTTGGCCTAAAAGTGTTTTTTTGAGGAAGGAATCCCTCTCTCATGCTGTCAGTCCCAAACAAAGTCCTGTCATTGTGTCATTAAACCCTGGAACTCAGAGTCCAACACTTAAACACAAGTTGACCTGAGTTGGTTTTTCCGAGTCAGAGTTTTGAGCTTCCTTTCTTTTCAACATCACGTGATTGCAGCATCAAGTCTCTCTTAACTTGGTCTCTTAACTTGCGTTGCAGACTTTAACCATTGTTGGAAGCACACAATTTGTTTCTACACAAAGGAAAAGAAAAAAGGAAAGAAAAAAACAACAACATTCAGAACCATATGCTACTGAAATGCCATGTATGCAGTCAAATAGCAAAAAACATTTAGTTGCGGCCAATATTCAATCCTCACTTAAATAATGCAATGTTTTCTTTGCAGTTTTAATAGTTTATGCATGAGATTGAGACACGAGAAATTAAAATGTATCTTAAAACTGAACACATATTTTTAGCAATCTACATTAAGATTCATTCATTTCATTCGGAAACCCATGTTGTTAAATCTCACTTAGTTCTCTAAACTGTTGGTTAGTGACAGTGTATAATTGCATTAACTAAATTATCTTGTCAGAAAACTTACAACCATTTAGAACATATGACCTTGTGGATTACAGTGTCCATTAGTACTCTCTGCCAGGTTATCACTGCATTTGCATAACCCCACATTCCTATATACCAAGTGTATCCTCCTAATAAGATTTAAAGTGCTCCTTTGCAGTTGAGGTGTGATTCAGTAAAGCTGCGCGGTGACTCAGCATCGCGCACAAAGCTGAAGACTTGGCACCGCCCGAGTCTCCAGAATGAACCGCTGCCATAATTAATGTGATTAGTTCCACCTGTCTGTGCGGTGTGGAGTGTGTGAGGGGGGGAGGAGGTCTGCTGCTGCGGCCCGTGCCTCTGCTCTCAACTGTGGGCACCAAATGACGGATTATGCCCAGGTGTGGTGCCTCCAGGACGCCACACACACTCACGCATACGCACACGCACACACACACACACGCACACACACATACACACACACACACACACTCATGCACACGCACACGCACACGCACACACACATACACACACACACACACACACACACACACACACACACACACACACACACTCACGCACACGCACACACACACACACACACACACGGGGAAATGCACACACAGAGGCTGAATGCTGTGGCGCTGTCCTTGGTGCTGAATGTACTCCTCTGTAGCAGACAGCGCGACCAGCTGTGCATATCCCTGTAAAAAGAGACGGGAAATGGTGTATTTTTGCAGTTATGGACAGTCTCTTCCCATTTAAGATTACATGATTGAAAAAAAATATATAAAAAAATATAAATTCTAGATCATATATGTGAACTGTGTTATTTAAAAGATGACATGTTGTGTATTATCTGGTATTTAGTGTTAAACTATAACATATACAGACCATGATTTTGCTCATTGTAAACTACAATATTACCCACCTTTGAATATTTATAATCATCTACTGGGGATAAAACATTATTGGGTTTTGTTTTAGTTCGTTTTGGTCAACAGCCACCCTCCAAGAACAAAAAGTCATCCTAAAACACATGCATAGTATTCATGTGTTTTACTTCAGACTGCTACTGATTATTTGTGCTAGAATTTCAAGTCAGCAAGGCACACTTTCCCTGAGTGACTTGAAAATGGCTTTGAAGTCTATGTATAACTAATAACTATTAGCTATATATATATATATATATATATATATATATATATATATATATATATATATATATAACTATATATAGCTATTACTATATAACAAATTATTACTATTTTTTTCTATTAAAGGTAAAGTGTTATTAGCCTTTAAACATGCTCTTGAGTACCTTAAATTTGTCATCTCATGTTTTGTTCATGCCAAGTTTATTATGGATATTATGGATATATGGATATGGATATATTAAATTAAAGGATTTATCTGGTGTGTGCACTGGACACAATAACACTTACTGACTAACAGCAGACGGAGCCCATAGTGCTATACACAATTTAGTTATGTTACCGCTTAAGACATGCTATGGTCAGGCTAGCAGTAGCAGTTATCATGTTTAAATGACAGACATGTTCAGAACAAGTCTGGCGATGACTTAAAACAGCAGAAGATTCACGGATAAGTAACATTGATGATCTAAACATCACAACACCAGATCGAGGAAGTTCAGCAGGAAGTGCTTTTGACACTCGAGGATTGATGAACATTCCACAAAACAACTTGAATGAAGCTGAATGCAACTTCCTGAATGTGCTTGATGACAGAACATTGCTAGAACATGGTTAAAAAAGTCACTGTAGCAGAATATATGCCCTTTAAAAGAGACGGAGACAGGGTACAATCTACATTTACATTTACCAGGGGAGATGCATTGACTGTAGCACATGTAGTCCCTGAGCAGGCAGATGTTTTAGTTCATAAAGCAAAAACATTCCATAATGTTTGCTGCTGGGATTGGTGACCTTTATGCAAAATCACACAACTGAAAGGATAATGGCTCTAGTTTGGTACACACGACCAAGATACTGGCTCAAGTCCTTCCACAGCTCTGGACAGGTTTGCAGAGGTGCAGCTTGAAGGAGGGTCAAATACAGAGGATAACGTTCCCTTTGGAGACACTAAAGTCAAACAAAGAACATGCAATGATCGATATTTTAATATTTATCCCCATTGCAGCCTAGTCCTTTTACTAGTCTTCTGTCTTGGAACTCATGGTGTGAAAGCAATGTTGTTTTTAAAGGGCAACAGGACAATGAAAACAAAAAAGCAAATATAAAGAGCTTCTTATATTCACCAAGACGAATAACATCTACTTCAATCGAATCCCGATCATACAACGCCATCATAAACAGGACTTGGTATTTATCAGTTTTCCACAAGTCTCTCTGCAGCTTCAGGATTTGGTAAATTATGCACATAATTCACGACCGGCCATAGATCTTTGAATGCCCCGAGCTGAATTTCAATTTGAAAGAGTGCCTCAAATACCTATAACTAAATCATGTTGATGCATTTGGGAGCGGGCATAAAAGCATTACTGCCAACAATAAAAGATTTTATAAAACATCTCCTTCACACATTACTGTTAGTGGTATTATTGAAATGTGAGATATGACCCAGAGGAGCAGGGAGACTCATGGTCAGAAATACAGGGACCATGGCTGCTCTTTGAAAACTCTGACTTATTTTTTTTTCTAACTACATTAGAGCTAGCAAAATACAAACTAAATGCATTTTACTGTTGGATATGGAAATTGTCAAAATGCATTTTACCATTATGTTCAAAGAATGTAAGTGAACAAACCTGAAATACTACAATATTTGAACATCTGCTATTCATAAAATGTTCTGCTTTTAATGCTGACCTTTGATAGCGTGGCAGTAACTCCGGGTTTGTCTCCTTTTTTAACTGTGCACACAGTGTGATTAAGTACGATCCAAATTATTCCCAAACTCACACTGTGTGATTGAGGCTCATGAGAGAAATGTGCCCAACGCTTTTGAAATACAAAATAAATGTAAAATGCAAACTGAACCGGGACTAAACCCGGTCTAAACCAAGTCTAAACCAGGACTAAACGAGGTGTTAAACCAGATCTAAACCAGGTCTAAACCTATCGCCGGTCTAAACCAGGACTAAACAAGGGCCAAACCAGGACTAAACCAGGCCCAAACCAGGTCTAAACCAGGTCCAAACTAGAACTAAGCCAGGTCTAAACCAGGTCTAAACCTATACCAGGTCTAAACCAGGACTAAACCAGGACTAAACCAGGTGTAAACCAGATCTAAACCAGGTCTAAACCTATCGCAGGTCTAAACCAGGACTAAACAAGGTACAAACCAGGACTAAACCAGGCCCAAACCACATCTAAACCAGGTCCAAACCAGAACTAAGCCAGGTTTAAACCAGGTCTAAACCTATACCAGGTCTAAACCAGGACTGAACCAGGACTAAACAAGGTCTAAACCAGGTCTAAACCAGGTCCAAACCAGGACTAAACCAGGACTAAACCAGGTCTAAACCAGGTCTAAACCAGGTCTAAACCAGGACTAAACCAGGACTAAGCCAGGTCTAAACCAGATCTAAACCAGGTCTAAACCTATCGCAGGTCTAAACCAGGATGAAACCAGGACTAAACAAGGTCAAAACCAGGACTAAACCAGGCCCAAACCAGGTCTAAACTAGGTCCAAACCAGAACTAAGCCAGGTCTAAACCAGGACTGAACCAGGACTAAACAAGGTCTGAACCAGGTCTAAACCAGATCCAAACCAGGTCTAAACCCGGTTGTAGCCAGAACTAAACCAGGTCTAAACCGAATCTAAACCAAGCCAAACCATCTAAACAAGGACTAAACCAATAACAAGAGATTAAATATTTTCTATATGTTGAGGGCTGGATCATATCTCTTGGAGGGCCTGATTTGGCCCCCAGGCCTGAAGTTGAATAGGCCTGCCATACGACCCAATGAATGAGCCAGAGGGGGCGTGTTTGCTGTGATGCTGACCCTGTTCTGTCTTCTGTACGTACAAAACATTAGCAAACCACCCCATGCTAACTTTAGTAATTTAGTCAAAGCAAAAGGAAGAAGCTGTTCTGGCTGTGATTTGTTCAGGAAGATGGATCATGCAGGTATGTTTGACCCGATGGCCCTTCTGTTTATTAGATCTGTATTTATTGCCCATGTGCAGCTGTATTTTTCTGGACGCGCTGTGGGCTCATCATCAGCAGGTAATCGGAGAGCGAAACTCCATTTTACACTGTAGTTAATTAGGGTTTAGAGGTAGGTCACTTACAAGTAGTTGTTTGTTTCTTAATAAACTATTTGTTAATTATGGATTAAGTCTTTCATACTTTAAGGCTATTCATGGGTTTCAGGCCAATCATTTGTTCCTGATTTGAAGGATATTGTGAGGACATTTCAAAAGATAAAATATTTTTATTTGAATTGCGCTATTACTATAAGAATGTAAGGCCTTTTTTTTTTTTGCCAAATCCTTCAAATCAGAAAAAAATGCTTTGCCTGAAACCCATGAATTAAAAGTATAGTTCATTTAAAGTGTTACCAAATGTAATAAATCTTACTTTAGGCAGCTCCTAGATCAGAATAAACTTTATTGTCCCAGACGGAAACGTGTCTTTGGCTGGAGAACAAACAGCTGCAAACACAACACAATAGACATAAGGACATATTTATAGTGACACAACACAGGCTCTGTACAGCACCACTGTTTTAGTTTGTTCAACAGCGTGATGGCTGACAGAATACATTAGTTTTACACATAATAGTGCAAATAGCAAGACCATGTGCTAGAAATCATAACCAAAAAATGTTTATGAACTATTACAAGACAGTAGAGGTGGAAGATATATTGGACAACTTTGGTTTGGAGATCTGCAAAATATGAATAGCGAGTACTGTTTATTGGGATTGAAAGGGCTTTTAATCTGAGAAACAAAATTAACTTTAAATCAGTGAGAGTGCAAGGGTTTTTGTGTTTCTGTGTGGAATAATACAATGGAACAGTTTAATGAAATTAAAAGAAAGGTGTAAATGTACAGCAATTACAAAATGATTACAAAAAAACAGTCTTCATGAGATATGAGAGCACGGTGAATGTTAAATTAAAAAAAAAGTAACAAAATTGTATTAATGATGTATTAAACAGACTGTGATTTCCTGTTATGAATAATGCTGAAAAATATATGTATGGCTGTAAACATATTTTTATCAAATGATATGGAAATGGAATGAATAAGGATGTGATTTAATGAGCAATGGGGAAAAATGTCATCACGTTTTGCGTTCTAAACGGATCAATTAATCGAAAGAATAATCGCTAGACTAATCGATGGCAAAAATCGCAAAATGATACATCTGGTAAAATGATATTTCTGGAACTTATGTGGTTCATTTTATGGTCTAGTCATGTTTTCTGCAATACTTGAACCTCAGCCAAGACATTCACAGGTGCATTTCAGCACATTCCTGACACTTTGTGAAAACATAATCCGACTATAATGAAATAACGCTAAGAGTAAACCACTTTTGCCAATAATGCTACACGACCGTATCCTTTGTGTAGGTGTGTTCTGCGGGTTAACCAGGACAACACACGCCTAACACAAACCCCCTACCGCCCTACGCCCCGAGCGGTTGGCTAACGTTGCAGTCGTTGATAAAAGGAGAAACGTAAATGATTATCAGTTGTGTCCTCCTGCTCCGCAATTTCACACAGGGCACGAGCCTCTCCCACCGGGCCCCCAGCAGTGATGTGTTCATTTTATCTGCACAAGGACGGCACGTGGGCGGGTGGTCGCGCTGTGAAAGCCAAGCGGGACCACGGTATATAATGCACGGAAACAGAACGGCCCCAGGCATGTAAAACAGATGCTTTACATGGGGTATTTTCAGCTCGGAGCAAAGGTAACAGATGTACGCTGTGTTTGATGTGAGGAACAGAATGCCGGCAGAAGAAAAATGGATGGTGCTGGGTTCATATGTGGAGGTAGATGGTTATTTCAAGTGTGTGTTCTCTTGGGCTAGTGGCCATTACGTTGACTGTACGCGTGTATAAAGATAAAGCAGAATGGAGAGTTATGTTAAATGTTCAGACTCAACTAAGTAACATTATCCGAGTCTCACCATCTGTTCAATTTTGTCACAGCATTCACCCACGGTTGCAGTTTTTTTTTTTCAGAGGCCAGGCGTACAGAATAAGTTTTTCTTTTAGTGTCAACTGTTATATTTTTACTGTGTTAATACGAATAAAAACTGTTGGTTGAGATGAAATTGAGGAAGCTTGATCTACGTAGTTCCAGCTGGAATTTTAACTGTCTGGATCCACAAAGCAACGCATTTAAGCCTTCTGCACACTGGAGGATTTTTGGCCTGATTTTAAGCTCGATTTGCCTCTCCACGACTTGGGGGAAGCATTGTTCAAGCATCAGATTATTTGTAGTAGCACTCACGTCTGTGGGGTTAGTATTCTGTTATGATTATTTGTCAAATTGTAAAGGTCCAACATGTTGTGAGAGGAACTTTAAACAGTCAATCAGAGCAGCAGTACAGAGGCATACAGAGTGAAAACAAGATTACATATGAATAATAAAGAGTAATACGTGAGTAATAGTCATCACAATTCTTTATCTGTTCCACTCACTCAAGGTGTTCCCCAAGGTTCAGTCCTCGGGCCCCTACTTTTCTTTATTTTTATTTTTTATTTTTTTTGTCTTTACTTTACTTTTTACTTTTCCTTTAACTACACTACATTAAAGAGCATGTATCTGTACTTTCTACTTACTTTCCAATATCTAAACAGGTGACCTCTACACCAGTACCATTAAACGCTCAATTTGCCTCTCCACAACTTCGGGGAGGTGTCGCCCGGGAATCAGATTATTTGTCGTGGGGTCAGTGCCACTCTGTTACTGTTTGTCAAATTGTAAAGTTCCAACACCAATCAGAGCAGCCGTATGTATTTACCGTAAAATATCGGACAAAACCAAAAGAGTTTGGGCAAACTTTTTCAATTTATCGTGACGACAATGAGTCTGTGTAACCAACTCTTTACCTGAATATCACGCTCTCCTGTGGCCTTTACAAGCACATTTTATCCACACACGTTTCATCTTTTTGTTTTATTTGCTCTCTAAATAAGGGCGTGTGGAGGCAGCTGAAGCTCGACTCGTGTATTTGTTTTCATTCACTTGCACTCTCCTTTGCTTGTAGAAAATCCCCACTGAAATCACAACTGCGCTGACGCTGTTCATCATGGAAGTGTGAGACAAATAATTGTTGGAAAATGTCTTTATCAAATCAATGTACTCACTTCTGTTACTACGAACAGGCCTGAACTGGCATATTTTGGCTGTTTTATTTTTTATTTTAAGGTGTATGTTGAGATAAATCAATTAGGTAACAATTATTATTAGTATTATTATTTAAGTTACTGCAGCTAACACGGTCACAAACCTAAAACGTTTCCCTAACTATAACCACATTCTTCTGCATTCTCTAACCTTAATATAACCATATATAACCATAACCATAATCCTATTCTTAACCTAACCTTAACCATAACCCATTTCCTAATATAAATTATAACCCTCTTCCTAACTTCCATCACTTCGGATGACCAACCACAGCAGACCGTCCCTCCAGACCTGACATTGTAGCATTCATCCAGCAATGGACTGGTAGAACCTCATGGCACAAGGATCATGCATGAAAGTTTAAACCTGAATAAAAAGAGGGACATCCAACAGACAAATCAGAATACTTTGCATGTTTCTCCCTTGTCTGGTCGGGTTTCCTCCATTAACCCAAAAGGAGAACAATAGGTAAAATCCTCCAGCTAAGGTCCTGACAAAGCCAACGCAAAAATTTTGAGATGGGTTCCACTGTTCTGGACAGTTCCTGACAGCCATTGAATCAGAATCAGAATTGGTTTATTGCCATTGCCAGTGATCAAAATTCACAAACATAGGAACTTGCTTCGGTGTAAGGTGCAACATGAAACAATGAATACAATTTAATAAAATATATAAACGAGACATACATGAGATTAAGAATAAAATAAAATAAAATAGAATAGACTAAGATAGACTAAGACTATATACAGAAATGTGCAGTTGGACGACAGTAGTGGAAATTGGCAGTGCAAAGGATGGGTCAAATGTAGAGGACAATTTTCTTTAAATTTTTAATAAAGTGTAGCGTATTTATCTGGTTTATTTCAAAGGGACGGATTCAAAAACTGTAGCACAATCAAATGCATGCTTATAGCTAGACTTAATTCGCAGCACTTGTCCCTAGAAACTTAAGTTCACTTAACTTAAATAACCTGAAATACAATGAATATGCAGATGATTTTCAAGAAACAGGGAGAAAAACAATGATCTATCAAGTTCGAAATCCATTATTTACAGCCCCCTCAAAAATGCTACTAAGAAAGCCCTTTCCTGGAATAAAATTAAATCTATGTGTATATAAATTAGTGTAATTACATTATCGGCATTCCGACTGAGCCTTTGATGAAGTGGTATCCATATTCCTTCTCATATCCGGGCCCCTCTCTCTCTGTGTTGTGGAGTACAGCTCATTCGTGACTCACAGGAATAATGACACATAGTCAGAGCGATGCTGAGCAAACACCCAGCGGCCAATCACTGATCCACTCACCCACAAGGCACACTTTTGTACTTCAACTCCCAAATGACTGATACTCGGGCACTTCTGGACACTATTTCTTTCAGGCGCACTTGCCTCATTCTCATTTCTTTCCATTTGCCCCGATCCTTTGGTGGTAAACAACAATCTAAATCAATACATGATTCAATGAAACACATTTTCTCATGTGCACTACATTTCTTGAGAAATTGGTTCGATACAACAGTGAAAGGAAAATTATGTTGAAATCACATTCGTATGATTCTTTGTTCACTGAATAATGTGTTTGTAGTTGGATAAGAAGAGATAAGATAAGATTTAAGACAATTTGAATAGACTCTATATCTTTCACTCTTTTGCAAACATAAGATGCACTGGATTCCCCAATAACAGCATCCCATAACGGCTTATTACAGGTTAAGCCTCATTTGAATGGGATTCGTTTTACCGCGGGTAAATTATAATAATTAGGAATGACTTCTGTGTCACTTGTCCATGTCTGTGAAAATGTCTGTAAATATCCCCCCATGTTTTACTTACTGTATTTCTGCAAACTCAGAGGTCTTCATGTGATTTTAACCCCGTGTGAATGCTCGTGTCTATGTCCAGTTTGTGTCCAAATCTGAACTAGATTCATATTATATTTGGAAAGTTCATTCTGTCCTCTTATAATTATTAACTTGTGCGATTCTTCTAATAGGACAGTTGTAAATAGCTATAAGCACATTTGCCTGACATGTTTTGGCAGGTCGACATCCACCTCCATCAGAGGTGATGTCTGGATGTGACGTGTCTCTGATCAGATGTTGTTCCCAGGCGTGGACAGTTTGACAGATCTATCAAACTGACCATGTCTGCCCCCTGGTGGTCTCTGGAGAAGTAAGTCCCATGTGTGAGCCAAGGTAAAGCTCCATCGTCCCTGTTGATTGTCCGTGTGCCCTCACAGGAATTTCACAAGTTTCATATTAATATTTCACTATGGAACCTTCGCCAATCCATTTTTATTTATTTTTTTCTAAAATTACAAAGTAAAAAGACTTGTCATATTAGGGAGCGTGGTTTGTCGTGAGGGAAACTTCTCTGTTGATTCAACAGGAAACTCACTCTGTTTTTTTTCAGTCTTTCACTTTCCTGGTGAATTATGTATATTTTAAGCACAACTGATTCAAACAGAGTCACAGCTGAGTCTTAACAGACATTGGCTGGCAAAGAAAAGCACAGAAAAGTAAATGGATTGGTCTGTAGATGTTAACATACACCAGGCTGTGGCTGCATTTCGTCTGCAGCTAACGTGAGCATTCTTGGATAACTTTACAAATTTGAGCTGTTGGAACACTTTATTTTTCTCCATATCTTCTTTTCGTCATTTGGCACAATGAAACTCCTAAACGCTGCATTGGCCCTTGTAGTTGTTGAACATGGAAAGCATACTTTGACATTGCATATACAGGGCAAAATTTGACACTTTGGGTTCAAAACTAATATTTGGCAGTGTTGTAACATACAGCCAAACATAACAAACATGGAAATGTCAAAAAAGTGAAAACGTTTGGAATCGAGCCCATTCCTTAGTATCAAAATCAAGTTTAAAAGTTTAGCATCATAACAACACTAATGTATATAAAGCAAAAATTTTGAGATATTCATTTTTGGTAATATCACCTTTCCTTTATCTGATCTGATTTTTTTTTTTACAAAACAACATCCATTACTTGCCTTTGGAAGATATTAAAACAATACAGCTGTAATTCCTGAAACGTCTTTAGAGATTTACTCCCAATAAACCTCAATTTCCAGGGTGCACGGTGGCAGAGCGGCTAGAGCTTCTGCCTCTCAATAAGGAGATCGTGGGTTCGAATCCCAGACCACCCCAACATCGTGGTCTCGAATTCTGAACCACCCCAACATCACACGATCTCTCTGGGTGGAGTCTGCATGTCCTCCTCGTGTTACCGTGGGTTCTCTCCGGGTTCTCC
Organism: Rhinogobius similis; assembly: GCA_019453435.1. Taxonomy (NCBI): domain Eukaryota; kingdom Metazoa; phylum Chordata; class Actinopteri; order Gobiiformes; family Gobiidae; genus Rhinogobius; species Rhinogobius similis. The sequence continues at coordinate 9,404,340 of CM033628.1, read as the reverse complement.
GGCTTCCTCCCACCGTCCAAAGACATGACTGTGTAGGTTAATTGACAACTCTAAATTGTCCCTAGTGAATGAATGTGAGAGTGAATGGTTGTCTGTCCTTGTCTGTCTCTCTGTGTTAGCCCTGCGACGAGTTGGCCACTGTCCAGGGTGTACCCCGCCTAAGGCCCAAAGTCACTGGGATAGGCTCCAGTCACCCGCGACCCCTAACAGGAATAAGCGGTAGAAAATGAATGAATGAAAAAAAACCTCAATTTCCTTCCATAAATGGTCAAGCGGATGCCAGTAAGTGTCGATGTCAGTAGATTGAGTGTGGGATCTGTATAATGATGTAGACCGCTGGGTTTCAGTGTGAAAACGGTTTATCGCTCCCACATTGTATTCCCAGTGCGTTCCCGGCCGTTTCGCCAACACACTATTCCCATGGCAACCAGACCTCTCCATCGCCTTCTATAGATCCCCCGAGTAAACACCAGTAAGTGAATAAATCAACCAGGATTGTCTCCCACACGGACGTAGTAATTTACTCAATAGGAGCTACTTCGGCGCAGATATGTCCTGGCACTTTCCTCTGCAAAATTTGGTTAGTTGTAACATTTTCAGCCCAAGCAACACCATCAAATCCAATCGGTTTTCTCTGTGAGCCTGTGGGACGCAGGTTTAACTGTGTAACGTTGTATACTCACATTTCTGAAGAGTTGGTATGAATCTTTCTTGTTGTTTAGTGAAAGTAGTAATAGTTGTGGTAAATTTTGAACAAAGAACAAAGAACAACCACATTTTCTTCAAATCAAATGTTGAACAAATTGTTGAACGTTTCTCGTGGGTTTTTATATGTTTTCATTTTTTTTTTTTTTTGCATTATCTCATGAACAATAGTCAGACGATATTGTGACAAGGCAGTAGAATGTGCTAAAAATGTGAATGTGCCATAACATTACCAAAACAGGACAGAAATATCCACTTACATCCTTGTTTGATTACACAAGATGTTTCTGTCATATTTTGAGGATAATTATTTTGAAGAAATAGCTTTAATTACAGTCCATATGCTTGATTTTCTAATTTTACATACATCTAGAAACAATTTTTTGTTATAATTCCCACCTCTAAGTGCACCCAAGTACAGGAAAAGTTTAGTATCTGTCCACATGCATGCAAGTTAAAGGTGACATATTAAGTTTGAAAAGACTTTTATGCTTTTTACTATGTTAGAAGAGTGTTCCCCCACCATAAGCTCACTTAAGGTCATATTTTGATCATGCATGTTTGAGTAACTTTGTATTGTCCTGGATTTGAGGGTGGTGATCTTAAAACATTTCTGTTTTCCCCTATCCCTGGCCAGTGACCTGTACTTGCTACTATGCATTTTGTTTAGAGTCCGAGTGGTACATGTAAGATTTAAAAAGTCACCTTTCTCACATACCTTGATTCCTTTGTAGCTTTTTGCTGGGTCCCTAGAGAAGCGTGTCCCGGCCGTGTGGAAGCATGACAGCTCCCTCGTCTTTGTTCATTGTTGTTGTACCTCGTTTCCTGATCTTGACCACCAGTGTGGCCCATCAAACTGGCTACTTCCGGGAAGGTCAGCTGATAAAGTGACACGTCATAGCAGTCGGAAAAAAGAGGACATATCTCGCCGAAACATGTGAAGGTAAAAACAACCTACTTTGTCCTAAAGAATGAACAAACAAAAGTATATTAAAAGAAGACATGATGAATTTCCTGTAATTGGGTGACGTGCAGTACAAAGGACCAGGACTCAGGTAGTAGGTATAAAAGGCCTTTACTGATCGATCAGGGTGTTGCGCGGTCCTCTTCTCGCTCCACACAAAGGTTTACAAAAGGTACAGGCCATATATACCATTATGTAAATGAGGTACAAGTAGGCGTGCATAAGGAGTTCTAAGTACAGAACATAGGTTTCTAGGAATATAAGAGGTCCTTGCGTGCCATGTTTGGACGTAAATGGGTGTGGGGAACCTAAAATAACCCAAAGGATGTCTGAGGGCGACACCATACAGGGTCACACCATATGTGAAGCCAGACATGGATGACCTTTGCTCCCGAAGAAGAGCGGTTTCCCTAGTATGGACCAAAACATGCTTACACTCAGTGAAAGTCAATGGATCTGTTCTATTACTAAGCAAGAATTACAATGAACAAAATGTAAAATAAGAATCTATGAAGCATTGTGTAATACTAAACAATGTCTTAAATAAACTGATTTTGCTGAGGTATACTATGCTGCACATCTCGTCCCGACCTTGGCGAGGACGTAACCACTGAGCTCTTTGAAAATGGCTTTTGGAGCGTGACATTCTGCTCACCTTTGCAAAGTGCTGCTCTGATCCCCTCTTGTTATCCAGGCGCAGAGTGACTTCCTGACGATGGCGAGACTCGATTGGCCGCGCTGATTATCCTTTGGCACGGAACCATGTCACGTCTGGCCCTCCGCACACCGCCGCACACAGACACACAACCGCACACAGACGCACACAGCCGCACACGGCCTGATCCCTGTGGCATCACTTAACACCGCACTGATGAGGAGACGGAGGAGATCTGGTCTGGTTTATTCATGTCGGAGCGATCGAAGAAGAATCACCGCGTCAGAGTTCAAAGGGCAGTGAAAGGGTGGCACGTGTCAGTTTGCTCCAAGAGTCTAAATAGATTGAGTGAAGGTTGGTGCTTCCTATATCTTAAAACAACGTGAATATTGGAATTGGAGAAGAACGATTCATGGCTTTGATAAATTGCCGAATTTCCCTGCTCACTCTTCAACGCTGCTTACTGTCCTGACAAGCCTATATGGCCCAAGAAAATACAAAATAATAAAGTATTAAATTCATATAACGAAAAATGACAATATGGATGTTAAATATAGGAAACAAGTCGATGTCTGGACACTAGAGGTAGGCAATATATCGAAATTTAGATCATAGTGTGTTGTTTGATTATATTGCCAGTAGAAAATGAACTGAATGAAAATAAAAAGTGATGTTGGAAACTTTTGAATAAAGGTGTAAGGTGATGTTTCTACACTCGTGTCATTCATTTGATAGATATTTCACATTAATCTGAACTAACTGAAACGTGTTGGAACACATTTTTTGTAAAGTCAAAATATTGTTATTGGGACACTCCAGAAAAATATCGATATATTCACTTTTATCAACACAGTATTTACTTAACACTGTTTTAGAAATTAAGATGTTTTGGCTTCCATCCAAAAGTAATTTTAAATTGCTAGAAATGTTTTGTGCTACAGCATTTACACTCTCCTGAGCTGAGTTAGAACTGACTTGTTTCATTTGACTCTCACAGCTTGTGTAGTTGAGTCCAATTGAGGTCTGGCCACCTCCACCTCAGAGCTGACAAATATCTCATCATCGTTTGACTGTTTTTATGACGCTATTGTAGACTGTGGGGTTGTATTTCAGATCGTACCATTCCTAGAATTCTTGCGATTTTTGTCTTTCTAGGCTCACACTTCTCCATGATAGGGCCCGCTAATAATCTAAACGACATCTACCATCAGCATTAAAAACGTGGGCTTTTAATAGATTATCAAGAGCAGAAGTCCAACATTATTTTAATTAAATAAAATGTTCAAAGTTTTATTTAGTTGTCCAATTACCTAACGTACAAGCGACTGACCGGTCCTATAAACACAGAAAAATTCAAATCTGTTGCGCTAACAAACACCAAACAAACTACTGTGAGCCTTAATGGGTGTTTGAGTTGGCGGAGGTGACCTATTCCAGAATAAATCATTCTCCAAATTGTCTTTTCCCCCTCTTTCCTTTTCTTCTCCACGTCAGCTCTGCTCGCCACTTCAGGGATTATAAAAACACAGAAAATCAATTTAGCATTGCATGGAAACCTTATAGTATATACCTTTGTCATCTCAAACGTAAACATGAGTAATCCTACCACTTTTTCTTCCACCTCAGACCACAGATACATATAGGCGATTACACATACCATTAAACAGCTCGATAACGGCCGTGCCCCGCTCCGGAGCCGGTTTGTTGGGTAAAGGTCAGTGGTGTAGTGGTGGCGGGACGGTCAGATGTGTGTGATCAATGCAGAAGCCTCCAGGGGAACCTCCTCAGCTGCCGGGCCCCGCTCATATTTATGTAAAGCACGTTCTGCCGTCCTCCTCAAGGTACTTTATTAATATGCCACGGGCCTCACAACGACTAATACTTGGGATTGCAAATGCGGCATGGATGTGTCTTGTAATAACAAATCAGCTTACATCGATAGCTGGATGTTTCTTTTTGCTAAAGAATGTCAGTAATGTATTAATTGTACGCATCTTTCGCACTAAATTACAGGCAGTGGAAGAAGAACTCATTTGTGTTATAGACGCTTCACTGAAAAGTAAGTAATTGGCACACGATATGGATCACATTTCACATTTATTTTATCCTGTTGCATTCATTTTTGTTGATGTTGATGAGTTGATGAACATTTTCTTATAATTTTTTTAATGCAGTTCAGTTGAGGCTTTTAAGTTTTGCACTGGCATTGAACCGAGCATTAAAACTGTGTGGTCTTGTGTGGTCTTCTATCTTTTCTTTTTTTCTATTTGATTCAGATTTTTACTTCTTTATTCCTTTATTCTAGGCTACATCTTTATTATTGTGTGTGCGTGCTACAGTTTAAATCTATTTTATTCTATTTCTAATTATTGAAGTTGTGCTTGTTCTGTATTCTGTGCAATACTTGTTTTGAAAATGATGGATTGGATTAGAAAATAACATAGTGTATCTTTGATAATAATACATATAAACAAAAGTATAATTTAAAAAATGAGAAAACTGAGTTGTAGGTTTGAGAGGCAGTCATCTGGACACAGTTTGTCTTATTGTAGTCCATTGAAGCTCCCTCACCAGACACAGACTACAATATGACTTTAATGTCCCATATCGGGTGAACAGAAACAAAGGCAGGGAAGTGTCAGGTGAAACTAAGGCAGTGTAAACAAACTGGTAACAAAGGCAGGTTATTTACAGGGACTCTCCTCCCAGAGGGGAGGGCTTAGTCAGCCTTGAGCAATTTTACTTTGAGTTTCTCTGACCAGTTCTGCAGATTGACAGTGACTTTAGATTGGAAGTTGAAATGTCTCGATTTTTAAAACAGTGTCCAGATGAAACTTCTCAAACCTTGTCTACAAAGGCTGGCTCTTGGACGAATGAGGGATCACACAGACCAGAGCCGTTAGACACATTGTGATACCAACAGATTCTACAGACAAGTGGGAACTATGCATCTTTCTTTCAACATGGATCACAAATGTTATCTTATTTTACTCATAAACAAAAATAATCATATGAAACTCAGAGTTTAAAGTGCGTCTTGTCTTTGTTCCTTCAGCTGAAGCATAGCTGGTGTCAGTGAAAAACGCCCACAGGAAACTCACAATAGCTACGCACTTACAGTAATTAGATTTTACTTAGTAATTGCTGCTATTAAGGTTATTAAAATGACTTTGGCAAATAGGGATGCAACAGATGGCAATTAATGTTACATTATTGTTAAAGTCAGCTATTTTCAGATTATTTCACCACACTTCTGTTATTGACCCTTGAACTTCTGATACATGTGTTGAAGTTGAAGAATGCGCGATGTCTTTTCAGTTAAATGCACTGATCCTGAGAAGCTGCCCCAATGCAAACTGAAGAATGGGTCCAATACTGAGTACAAATTTCCCTACAAGGACAAAATAAACCTTAGCCTTACAAACTCATCAGAACATGTAAGTTATTTGTTTATTTATTTGTTTAGTGCAAGTTAATGGAGAGACACGATGCATTTCCATCCATATTACCCATCTTTGCACAATCCACATTATTGCACAGTCAAATAATTACAGGATTGTGGTTAAGATTAGGGCCTGGTTTGGAGAGATAATGGTTAAAGTTAGGGCCAGGGTGAAGCTGGATGTTATGGATTTGCATTCACATATTTGATAAGAGAGAAAACAGCGCTATAGAAGCATGAGGTACTTTTTATTCAAAATTGTCCAAGACTCGTGGGCACAAACGGCTGTGGGAGCCGTGGGAACAATGGTACGCTCCTGTGCACCCCGGCCTGCTCACTCTGTAAAAGGGACATGGGCTGGAGACGGCATGTTTGGAGAGCCGTGGACGCTGTTCTGTCCACAGTATTTTCTCTAACAGTGCATTTTAACTCCCAAAACGTTAGTAAACTGCTAGACATTCTCACTTTTTTAGTTTTCTAGTTTTAATCCAGAGTTATTGCAACAAATCTTATTCAGCCCGGGGGCCAAATCAGGCCCTCCAAGTGTTATCATCCCGCCCTCAACCAATCTTCCAAAAATACTGAAAATAGTTTATTTCTTGTAATTGGTTTATTCCTGGTTTAAATCTGGTTTAGACCTGGTTTAGACCTGGTTTAGTCCTGGTTTAGACTGGTTTAGTCCTGGTTTAGTTTTGGTTTAGACCTGGTTCAGACCTAGTTTGGACCGAGTTTAGTCCTGGTTTAGTCCTGGTTTAGTCCTGGTTTAGACTTGGTTTAGTCCTGGTTTAGTTCTGGTTTTAGTCCTAGTTTAGTCTTGGTTTAGACCTGGTTTAGTCCTGGTTTAGACCGGTTTAGTCCTGGTTTAGACCTAGTTTGGACCGAGTTTAGTCCTGGTTTAGACTTGGTTTAGTCCTGGTTCAGTCTGGTTTAGTCCTGGTTTTAGTCCTGATTTTAATCATTATTTGGTCCTGGTTTAGACCTTGTCTAGTCCTAGTTTAGTCCTGGCTCGGCACAATAAAGCTGAATGGCCCTGCTTTGCGGGCTTTTGTGTTTGTGGTGATTTGCACATGAAGACGTATCATAAAGGGCAACATTTTGCTCCACATCCCCTTCGTAGTTCCAGCTGTGTTAACCCTACGAGATGGGTTTCAGGGCTTTTTTGAGGATAGTTAGTGTGGCTAAACAGTGTGACTGTCTGATGTTTTTAGGCGGGGAATTCCGGAAGGCTCTGTGACAAATATCAAACACGTCTGAAATCTTGTTGACTGTAGATACCCAGCCATAACCCCTCGTATGCTGTGATACAGATGCGCTTGAACATTTTTGTGTGACCTAAAAACGTGCCAAAATCGCACCAAAAATACCATAGTGTAAGACCATTTATAGAACGCAAATTACCAGAGACCGTGGGATAGGTTTGCAAATATCTCTGTTGCACCAATTAGGAAAATTAACTTGTGAGCTAAATACACTTCTTAACTTTTGACAGAAGTGTTCTCTCTTTAGAGAACTCTCATGTGAGTTGGCATTACAATGTCCAGATAACTACTGTTGAAACATTTTGCACGATGGGATACATAGGACTTTATGTCCAAATGTCCCCCACAGTGGAGTGTGTTAAGTCTCGTCTTTTATTCGTCGTTTATTTGATGGCTTTTCACCTTTTAACTGTATGCGTTGTGTGGTCCTCTGTGATTTATTTTCTTTTATTTATTTATTACTATTTTATGGTCTTATGTTTTTACTTGGATTTGATTTAGCTGGTTTTGTTGTTTTGGGACTGGACCAAACAAGAACATGTGTTATTCATACCTTTGTTTTTTGTTTTATGTGTTTTGTCTTTGAAGCACTTTGGAAACGGTTCTGTTTATAAAATGTGCTATAAAAGTAAAGTGGATTTGGACTTTTTATAACTTGAAAAAGACACATAGCATGCAACCATGCAACTAAACTCATTCTTTCTTCTTCGTGAATGTGCAGAATGACTAACCTAAATGCACTTTTTGTGTACTGCAGCATTAGCCTAACAAGCGTCTATTTCACTACAACCCTTTATTATTTGAAACGTTATAAAAATGCATTTTTTGTTTTGTTTTTTTTGTTTCAGATTTAATCCTTAATCAATGTCTATTTCCTTCACTTGTTCTGCTGCTTTGTCAATTGTGAATGCGGTCGTGTCATGTGTTAATTGCTTTTTAATGTATCAAGTAGCGACGAAAGGATTTATAAGATAGATTAACTGAAAATGCCAACATCTTCCAGGCAGAATGCATTTTTCTGCATAATTCTCTAGTGTTTGTGCCTGTCGCCATCTCACTGATAATGTGTGCTTTGTTATCTTTTTAATTTTACATTGACTGCTCGAGAAACCAATTACGTTCTTATTTCGTCCCAATGTGCTGATTACGAAAATGACTAAATTAAGCACAGTATTTGCATCTGCATTGATTATGTTGCTAATGGCTCTAATGAACAATCTTGGGTCCAACCAAACTCAACAATGTATTCTTGTCTTGTTAAAATTAAGATTAAAGGCCGGTACAGTAAAAATGTTTATGTTTATGTTTTATTGTAATTAGATTCAGGCTCAACCACAGATCAAAATGGGCTTTATATCCAAGTGTTTTGTGATACTTTTATTACCACATGCACATTTTACAAGCACTTATGCCTGATATGATTACATGCAATAGTATGCACTGCAAAACTGAATGTCTTATTGCATCAGCGCCAGTGTGAGACTTAATGAATCAGTCGGCTTATCTTTTATTGACCAGTGACTGTTGTTTGATTGTCTGATTGGTCGAGGTAGTTAAGTCAGTCCTTTCTTTGAATCTCTGTGATTGCTGTCGTAATATTCGACAAAATAAATCAACATTTGATGGAGATTTATTTGAACTTAAAAGCCTCTTGAGAAAGTCCGATCTGGGAAGCTGCAAGTATATACACAGGGTTGTTCTTTCTACTTTTGAGACCACTGGGAAAACCAGGCGCCTCAGTGGGGCAGCAGTGCCTCTAGTGCAACTGTTGTTGTGTCCTTTGACAAGACACCTCAAGACCTTGTCCATGTGCGCTGGTGTATAGGTGGGAGTTTTTCAAGGTCAAGGTCAAATTTATTTATAACATTCAGTGGTGCCCAAAGTGCTTCACAGGCGGCAAAGACAAGAATAAAATAGTAGTGACAGCAAATGCGGGACAAATGGAAATTGGCCCAAATGGCTATAATCTGATGTGTTTACAGCATGTCACAGAACACTGATTCCCAAAGCAAGGTGGTTTCAAGATATAACTTGATTTGCTCTATTTTTTAAATTAAATACAGTGTCTTTACCAGTGAAATGGTTATTTGGTCCAAATAAGATTAGAAACTATTCAAATAAACAACATTAAATCTGATTTAGCGTGCATTGACACTTAACATTATTTCTATTGTCATTTTGTTTTCACATTGGGGGTCCCAACCAGAAGAGTTTGGGAACCCATGATGTAGAAAATGAGGATGTGTCTTTTGCTACAGGTGTTGCCATCAGAGAAACTAGTAAAGAGTGCTCTTGGAAACAAGAATCAAAGTTAGAAAAGGACTCACTAATCCTGGCCCTCCAAAAAAAGTATGAGCCGCACCAAGAAAGTCTAACAGCATTTGTTTACATGGAAATGTAATCCACACACATCTCAAGTATGTTCATTAACATGCACCGTAGCAACAAATGATAAAAGAATAATATTTAACAAGGACAGAAGGGCACTGACCAAATCCAGACCAGGCAGAAGCCCTCTCGCCTCACAGCAGGACGGTCTTTGTGTTTCCTCCGGTTACCCTTGTACAAGCTGCAATGGACCAATTTCAGGGACTATAAAGTTAATAAATAAATAAACAATTAAACCGTGAGCCTGCGAGCTGTGACTTTGTGCCCTGTATCCCGTTTGTTCTCCTCTGCTCCACACTGTCAACACTTAACATGAAATGAACAGGTGGACGGTCCAATCCCTCTGTGCTTCCCGCGCCTGATTGGCTTTCCAGCTCACTCCTCTGCAGCTCCCTCAAGGATTTGGCCCGGACTCGAGAGTGCGCTGGTTAACTGTGAGAATGAGGCTTTATGGTGCTAATGGTGAACTCTGCATGGCCCCAGAAACAGATAGGTTTAGTGATGTGCTCTGACAGTGTAAGACCTTCAGAGATCTCTGTGTTTCCAGTGGGGTAAGAAGACTGTGCAGAGTGAGAACTTTATTAGACTAAATTAGACGCTTTGGGTTACATTCATGAAGCCAGAACAGTTTAAAGACGCTGCAGTTTAAAAAGGAAGTGGACGGCGGGTCAGAATAGTAACAAAATTATGTGTAATCCATATAAGAAGATGCAATATCATATCATGCAATATCATCATCTGTTTACCATATCTCCATACATAAATATTCATACAAGTGTTATTATCTAAGTTGTAAATCCAGTCTTTTTTAATGGTAAAATGCTAATTAAAAATATGCTCCCGCAGTAAAAGAAAAGCATTTTCATGGCACTGTGCTAATTATTGTCTTTAATAATTTATCGCTGATCATTTTTACATGCTATTTACTTGCTTTTTAAAATGTGTAACATGCTGTGCCGTTGTTACTTGTTTGAATAAAACTTGGAAATGTTCAACAAATCAAAAGAGTATTAGCAGAGGCAGAGTTAAAATGAAATCAATTCTCTGTGGTAATTACTGGATTATAACAAAACAAATAAACACTTGCTTTAAGGTCCATTCATTAAACGACTTAAAGGTGCTGTTGCTCTTCAGGTTGGTGTCTGCCCCCTGCTTGTCTCCATGGAGATGTTATTGATGGAATGCACCACAGTATAACATTTAACTTATGATTTTTGCTTCAATTTGGAATTTTTTTTATTGCTCAAGAATAATTTTGAAAACTGAAGCTTGCAGAGTCATGTTTCCAGAGCGATGCTGTACTGTGGGACATTCCAGGCCTTTAATCAAAGATGAAAATGTAAATTTAATTCAAGACGTTCATGTTAATCAATTGAATGCACTTATTGTAATAAATAAATAGACTTTGGTTAATTAACATAAATATCAGTATTGGTTTAACATCTTGACATATTGTGTGGAAATAATTAAACAGTGACTTTCCTGATCATAATCGTCATGTTGATTTATTCACAATTATCTTACTTAATGGTAAAGTTGATTATGTGTTCATTTTTTTGTTGTTGATTTTTCGAACAGAAAGTAGAATGAGCTCCTCCCTCTGTGTTGCCAGATCCAATGAATAAAGCCAATTTGAATTAAATCAATAACAATAATAATTTATCTACAAATAACAATCCAAACCGAAAGACACATATGCAAAATTGACTTTTATTGAGCTTTTTATGACATTTCTCCCTCATCAAAAACATACCTTGAGTTGTACTGAGCTTCATTCACACTTGTTTGATGAATCCTCCTCCTTCTAAGCCTTTCAAAACACTCTTCATTCCAAATATTCCTGCTTTTGTGGCGATCAAAGTGGAGCTCTGAGATCTCCTGTGCTGTCCTCAAATCATGTTCAGTACAACTTACCGAGTCAGTGCTAGCTTTTGTTTATATCACTGTGGTAGGACAAACACCAATCCTGACGAGGGAACACTTCACTGACTGAAAATAATGCGCGGTTTTCAATACATACATTGTGTTAATTTTTAAAACATAAAAAGCCAAAGCAAAGATATTAAAAGATAAAGGATGATATTTCCTAAACTTGATTAAAGTGCGTATGACGGGTTTTTATGATTTTCTAATTTTGACCTTATTCAGTGCATTAACACCTTGTGCAAATACAAATCAAGTCGCTATCTGTGGAGAAAAGTTGAAAAATCTGTTGACAATTACAGGAAGTAAATAAATTGATGACATCACGCTGGGAGGACAAAGATCATGCATAATTTACACAAAATAAACTACTTTTTTGACCCTTTAAACTTTGATTCAACAAAATAAAGGTGTCCACATGTGTTTCTCTTTGTCAAATGAACAAAATCTGTGACGTTAGGTGAGTTTTGGCCAGTGTACAGCGTGGTTGCTATGGTAATTTCCTAGCGTGATGTCATAATTTACAATCAGAAAGTAAAATTTAAACCTAAAAAACAACTAAACTGGGGTTAAATTTGTGAAGATTTTAGTAGAAATTTGATTATATTTATCTTAACTGCATTTTAGTTAAATGTGTATTTCAACCTGTCAGAGGCCCTTTAAAGTTGAATTTTGAACATTCTTAAACAATTGCAGTCTGCGTCACTCTACATGATCAACTCTGGAGCTAATTATTATTTCATAGAATTAGGCGACATAACGAGCAAAGGAAAAAGAAAAAAAACGCACCATCTGGGGAACGGATTATTGACGAGCTCACGCGAACAGGTAATGGAGCAGCCCTGATCCTGAAGCGTTTGTTACACTGGCCTTATAATTATCATGAATTATCTTTGTATTACACATAATTACTGGAAAATGATTGGGATGATATGAATCCAGGTGCACCGCTCTCATCCTCACAATCAGTCTATTCAGTTGTATTACTCAACAATAATAGAGGTTAATATTGCTTATGTGTACACGTTTATTATGAAAACGGTCTAATAGAACAATAATAATGATCACACATCACATCACCACTGTTGGCACGGCAGAGCTGTCTCTTCTAAGAGTTACTGATTCATCTGCACTGCCACCTGAAAGCCCTGCAAAGACGTGTTCTCGGCAACAAAATGAACAGCTGTCCACAAGAGGCAACATATGCTCTTCTTTCTAGGAGCATTTAAAAAGGTTATGACGCTCAGATGTTGCAGCAAGGTTTAATTTGAAAAACAAAAAAAAAAATCTCTTTTTCATAATATCCAATTATTTTGTTTTCAATATTGAGTTGGCTTAATATGTTTTCATTTCATTCATGCCTTGGATTTGTATACACACTCATGACATACATACATTGCATAATTCAGTCACTCCGTACCATTCGGTGATCGTCCCGTTTGAAGGGGCTGGAGCTGGGATCAAACAGACACACGCTCAAACCACTCAGAGGAAACATATGCTGCAAACTTGACTTTTTTGAGCTTTTAACCATTTTATAACATTGTTCCCTCATCAAAAACACACCAGGAGTTATATTTAGCTTCATTTACGCGTGTTTCTTAAATACTATTGACTATGAGATCATCTCCTTCCGAGACTCAGAAAATACACAGTTTAAAATTTGCCAGATTTTGTGTGACGATTTGTGAATGTGGAGATTCAGAGTGTTGTTAGCATAAGATAAGATAAGATAAGATAAGAGATCCTTTATTTGTCCCACAATGGGGAAATTCCACTGTTGCAACACACAGTTTAGGACAGGAATGAGTGAAATAGGCGCATGCAATAAAAATAGGATAAATAAACATGGTAATAAAAATACAATATAAAGTATAAAGTATAAGGTATAAAGTGCACACTCTCATTTACAGTAAGCATAAATCATGAGGTATTTATCTTGTGTTTGTCTTATTCCGTGTTCTATGTTTCTGCTGTTTTTGGATCGTATGTTGCAACACTGGAATGTCCCCACAGTGGGATACATAAAGGTTACCTCATCTTCTCTTATCGCGGGCTCATTTAGTGGAACAAGCCATCTTTTCAAATCTTTTTTTTTATGCCATGGTAATTCCCTGTGCTGCCAGTAGATGGTTTGCTAACACCAATTCTGATGAGGGAGTGCCTGGCTAAAAGAAAGTCATGCTCGGTTTTCATTACAGTATATTATTTTAAGTTCTAAAACATGAAATGCCAAAGTAAAGATACTGAAGAACATGTTTAAAGGCCAGTTCAACACAAATAATGAATAATATGTGTCTATAATAGTTTTGAACACGCTATGTAAAGTTTAGAGGAGCCAAAAACAAATGCGAGAAGAAAAATCAGGCTTGCAAATAAAAATGTGTAATGATGTGTATATATATTTTTTTGCACATAAAAAAAAAGTTTGCAGAAATTAATAATTTTTCGTAGTTGAGTAGTTACATTTTGGGAAGTGCTATTTGTTGACGGTCCCTAAACGCTCGCCTCAGCTCCGGCTCCGCGTTTGACTCAATGTATTTTGCTGCACCCAAAATACGCATTTGATTTTAAAAATCGATGTTGTAGTCATTTGAGTAAATGTGAGTATTTTGACATGATTATGATGACCAAAGAGTTTCGCGTTTAAGAGCTATTGACCTCGGAGGTCCGAATCTGTGAATATTTATTTATTTATTTATTTATTTATTTATTTATTTGAACAGGACCATGTACAATGACATTATGCTCGAGGGCAAAGATGATTGCACCAGATTATAGCTATGCAAGCTAATTTCCATCTGCAGTCCTGGATCAGGGACAGGGGGAGTACAACGTGCATTATTTACAGTGCAACAGTTTTCATACATTCTCTGACACTTAATCATTCACTCACACTTCATCGTCATCAACATTATTTTAACATCGAGGTTCATTGCAGATACCAGCACTTTAAAGTTAAGATTACAGTATTAGTTGTTAAAAAATCCTAGAACAATTTACACCTAGTAAGGCTAATACACTTTTAAAATAAGTTTATAAAAGGAGCTAAGACAAGACTATTCTATACTAATTACATAAAACCATATATACATATTTCAAATAATAGCGTGCAAGTTTGTGCTCAGTGTGTGCATCTCTGGTTCTCAATTAACCACTTCTTTACCTCTCTGGAGATGGTACAGAGGTTACTTTCATTTGTGAGCTCAGTGGGAGCTTATTCCACTGTTTGGTCCCCTGGTATGAGAAGGACGATTGGGCAAGGCTTGTTCTACACTGGGGAATACTACACTGTCCTCTGGTGGAGGTTCTGGTGATCCTGGTGGTCATAGCTGAAGTCTGGTGAATGAACTCTTTGAGGGGCGGAGGAGCCAGATTGTGGATGATCTTATAAACCAGTCGGATTTGGGCGAATGTGATAAAATTTTCAAAGCTCAGCATTTTATGCTTGTGCAGTATATGGCAATGATGATACAGATGCGTTTTTTTATCCAGGATTTTTATTGCGCGCTTATAGATTGATTCTAGCGGCTTCAGTGTGGTCTTGTTTGCTTGGGACCAGCTTGAGATACAGTAAGAAAAATGTGGTAAGATCATAGTATTTAGATAAGTTTTTGCGGCTTCTGTTGTGAGTGAGTTCCTTATGTTTTTGAAGGTTGCCAGATTATATTTTAAAATTTTAGATGTCTTTTTAACATGTTTTTTAAAATTAAGAGAGGGATCTAATATAAGTCCTAGGTATTTGTATTCACTGACATTTTGAATGGTTTTATTATTTATTGTCACACTGGGACAGATCACTTCCTTTCGTTTGTTGGAAAAATACATTGTTGCTGTTTTGTCATAATTTAATGTCAGACATGACTCATGTAGCCACAGGGCTACATTTTCCATAGCTGTTGTTAGTTTTGTCGCTACCTCTGCCGTACTCTTGCCATTTGTGTAGATTACCGTGTCATCTGTATACGTTTGCATTTTTACCTTGTTGCATACTGAGGGTAAGTCATTAATATATACAGTAAAAAGAATTGGTCCCAGGTTTGACCCTTGAGGTAGACCCATGGAGCATGACCTCGGTGAGGATATGGAATGCTTAACTTTGACGGATTGCGACCGGTTGGATAGGTATGATTTAAGCCAGTCTATTGTATTTGTGGAGATTTTGCAATGGTTACGTTTGGAATAGAGGGTCTCGTGGTGCACTGTATCAAAAGCTTTGCGCAGATCGAGGAAAATGGCTCCTACTACCTCCCCTTTATCCAGAGACTGTTTAAGTTGTTCAATGAAATAACAACATGCGGTTTCTGTTGAGTGGTGTTTTCTAAACCCAAATTGCATGGGATGTAGAATTTTATTTGTCTCTAGATGACTTATTAATTGTGCAGCAACCACTTTTTCAATTGCTTTAGTAAATACTGGTAGAATGCTAATTGGTCTGTAGTTGGAAATCTTAGTTTTGTCCTCGGATTTGTGTATAGGGATGACTATGGCCTGTTTTAGTGACTGTGGGAATACATTTTGTTGGATGGACGCATTAGTTAATGTTGTAATTGGTTTAACTAAGTTTTGACAATTTTTTTTAATAAAGGATATATCCAATCCATGACAATCCTTACTTTTTGAGTTAGATAGCTTGGACAGAATCTTTGCTATTTCTGTCTCGTTCGTGGGAGTCAGGGTTAGATCTAATTCAGTTGTTTGACTATTAGTGTGTGGGGTATTAATTTTGGGAGTGAAGCTCTTGCCTAATTCGAGGACAGAGTTGATGAAGTAGTCGTTAAATTTATTTGCTATGACTTGGCTATCAGTGTGTACTGTCCCTTCGTATTGAATTTGACTGATGTCAGTTTTTTTATGATCTCTTCCTGTCAGTTTGTTTATAGTTTGCCATAATAGTTTGCTATTGCCTCTGGCCTCTTTAATTATGTTCAGAAAGAAGTTAGCTTTAGCTTTTCGCATTTCAGATGTTGCTTTATTTCTTAAGTTTTTAAATACTAAATGGTCTGTGTTAAGTCTAGATTTAAGGTATTTTTTTAGAGCAGAGTCTCTCTTTTTTAACAGTTTCCACAGGTCTTCATTGAGCCAAGGTAGGTTATTTGTTTTGTTAGATTTACTTGGGGCTGTTATCGAGTATTTTATAATAACCTCATTTAATGTCTTTATTAACACGTCCGCAATCTCTTCACAGTTTGCATCTTGTATTTTATTGTCCCAGTCTATCTCTCTCAGTTCGTTTTCTAGCAATTGCCTGTTTCTCCTTGGTATGAAAGAGTTTAAGTTTCCTTTAGAGGTCCTGTTCTTTGGTTGTGATTTTGGCAATTTTCGGGCTACGAGTGTAAGATTATGGTCTGACATACCTGTGATAAGATTATACGTTTTAGTAACACGATCTGGTTTGTTCGCAAGGACAAGGTCGATCAGTGTTTGTGAATTTTTTGTAATTCTGGTTGGTGTACTGATCAGTTGGGTGAAGTGAAATTTAGACATGATTTCTTTTAGCTTTTTGTTGCGGGTTTTGTCCAGCCAATTTATATTAAAATCACCAACAAGAATTATTTCCTTTGCGCTAAGTGGCTTGAGCATGTCAGACAGATGATCATAGAATATTTCCTTTGCAGAAGGTGGACGGTAAACAGCTATAATTAGGAATGACATTTCAGAGGAAAGCGTTAATTTCACTCCAATAGTTTCCAGGCTATTATCATATGATCAATCAATATGATGCTGACTTTACCAAACTGTTTGTTTACTGGATCCCCTCTCTAACTGACTGTGAGACGCAAGACGATGACGTAGCAGGAGGGGGAGGTCTGCTCCCGCCTTTCACCTGTCAATCACCTGACTCCTCCCCCCACGCAAAGACAGTGCCAGAAGTACACGCGCAAAAAAAATGAGACGAGGAAAGAAAACATTGCTCCGCAAAGACACAAGGGAGCAGCGCAGGTGAAAAATGGGTATTGTGTCATTGAATTTTTCTCACAAATATATTTTTTCTTGAATGAAAAATAAAAACTATTTCTTTGAAAAATTATACATTTCTGCAAACTTTTTTTTTATTTGCAAAAAAATATATATACACATCATTACACATTTTTTATTTGCAAACCTGATTTTTCTTCTCGCATTTGTTTTTGGCTCCTCGAAACTTTACATAGCGTGTTCAAAACTATTATTTTCTTTGCAAATACATATGTCATTAAATTAGCTCCATACGTGTCCTCCCTCTCAGACAGATGTATTTGCGGTTGCCATGACAAACAGTGCACTGCTCTTTCTTCGCGGCTCACATGGCATTTATTTCCTACTGTCAGTGTTTCAGATTGGCACCGGACGAGCCTTCTTCCTCCTCCTCCTCTCTCTCTTTGCGAGGACGGTGCTACTTCCCGGCACATTAAATTCAGCTCACCGTCCGGGGCATATTTGTCAGCTGCGGCGGCGTCCATCTTGTGACCACAAATAGCCAATAGCCCGGCCGTGTGACAGGACAGATGTTTAGTGTAACAACAAGTCAAGGCGCGCGGAGCTGCTGTTTGTCCGCCTCTGACAGCACGCCGACACTTCTCAAACACAACGGCGCTTTACCTCAGGCTCAACCTTTTATACTCTGCTTTACAATTCTGCACGTGGTCTGCTTGGGATGAGCGATGGAGCGGGAACGAGGTGGATTTGTAGAAGAAAGGGACGTTTTGGACACCTGGGTTGCTTTTATTGGCGGAAAATAGTATTAAACTCTTTTTCCAGTTTTTAAAGAAGATACTTAGAGACGCACTGTTCCTTTTCCATGGAAATGTTATTGCTTTGCCTGGAGAGTTCGAGGATATGGCATTGAACTTGTGTATCTTGTCATTCATTCAATTTCAGGTGTTTTTTATTGCTCTGAAATAACTGAGTAGACAAGATTTCGTTCCACAAGATGTTGCGAGATAAAACTGTGCACACATGTGGAGATAATCTTGTGAGATTTACTTTCATTGAGTTCATTTTTGGGTTAACGCTCGTGAGTTACAACCTCATGAGAAGAAGAATGATGGCAAAAATATTAATATAATGTGGCCAAAACTGTATTACACAATTTTTATCTTATCCCCTAATACTATGGTACACTGCAGGCAAAATAATAACATCTCTACAAAGACCAGCAGTCACACAGTGTATCTTCAATGGTACATTTGTTTGTGACTGATTCATTTTAAAAATAAACAGATGATGGTGCAGTTCTACACGGCCATCATCGAGTCCATCCTCACCTCCTCCATCACCGTGTGGTACGCTGGAGCCACAGCCAGGGACAAACAGAGACTACAGCACAGCATTGTGTCTCTGCTGAGAAGGTGATCGGCTGCAGCCTTCCATCTGTCCAGGACCTGTACGTCTCCAGGACTCGGGGACGAGCAGGTCGGATCACAGCTGACCCTTCTCACCCTGGACATGGACTATTTGAGCCACTCCCCTCGGGCAGGAGGCTACGTTCCATCCGGACCAGAACCTCCCGCCACAAGAACAGTTTCTTTCCCTCTGCCGTGTGACTCATGAACACTCTGTAACACCTGCCATTTTAACAATATATTATAAAAGAACAATCTATTTGCACTGCCACATTTGCACATTGCATCTGCCAACTGTACATTCTGTATATAGTCTCAGTCTATCTCAGTCTATTTTATTCTTAATTTTATGCATGCCTTTTTATATATTTTTTATTTTATTCATTGCTTTATGTTGCACCTACGCCGAAGCAAGTTCCTATGTTTGTGAATTTCACTGACAATGGCAATAAACCGCTTTCTGATTCTGATTCTGAAAAATAAACAATACAAACAACTTGCAAAGAAGCAATAAATGCCCTTTAGCTGCAAAAGAAACAGGACTGTCAATCTGCACCGATTGGCTTCCAACCATCACCAATCACTCGTCACACATAATAACCTAAAAAAAACAAAAATACATTCGTTTGGTGGAGCATGAGCATTAGATAAAGTACAAATACAAAAAAATCTAAATATCAACATATTTATTACTTAAAGGATGATTAAAATGTCCAGCTCCCTATTAGTTTGTACGTGTTCTGTAGTAGAATTTTACAACACAACATGGAGTGGATGATGGTTACTATATGTTACTATGGCGATACTTATACTATTGCTCTCAGCTCATAGGTTGTGCTCACGTGACATCATAACATTCCATTTGCCAAGGATATTTAATACAGATGGTGGGCAGCTTTAATGAATATTGTTAAAATGCAGATTTTTGTTGTATTACAATGAGTTCTTTGAGTTTGAGTTTATCTTTTAGACATTTTATGGCAAAGTTCAAAGTTATCTGTTATTAACTGATGGAGGTGAATATTTAAGATGCTGGGACGGCTTTAGGAAAATGAACGATACATGTGATTGAAGTAAAGACTTTAAAATGAATTAGTTCTGTTTTTTATATTTGAAAATAGTAAAAAATAAGGTACAGCCCTTGTGAACCAAAACAAGTACTCTCCTTGAAGTTTGCTAAATCTTTTGTTGCTCACTTCACAACGGCACAAAAAAAAAAAAAAAAGAACTGGCTTTTATCTTGCTAATTCTTTCAAGCAATTTATATTATTTAATAGTCACTTGAGTTACACCACAAAGTCTGCAAATTATTCGAAAATGTGTGTAATGGCTTGGCTTAAGGCTCTTTTTAAAATTCAAGTGCCTGGTTACATAAGTGGTTGTAAAACCCTTGAGAATAATGGTCAAAGTCAAACAGTTACAATCAAAGTGAAGCGCAGAAAATAAAAAGTAAGTTCCAGTGTCCCATTCAGAATTATTCAATAGATTTAAGATTTTACCATAGAATATTTTCCATTGAGCTGAATTGAATAGGCGTCTGGGATACTTGATTAAACTTCTTGTCTTTTGTACATGCTGCTATATCTTATGTAGGAGCCATATAAGGGTTTAGTGGTTTCTTCTGTGTGTTTTGTGAATGGTTGAATGTGCACGAGAAGTATCTGCTGTGAGAGATACTGGTAGAGATAATTGTTTATTTAGTTGCCTCTAGGCAAGGCAT